>JAUZNJ010000034.1:62179-113471 GCA_034780135.1 Jordanella pulchra
GATAGATAGATAGATAGATAGATAGATAGATAGATAGATAGATAGATAGATAGATAGATAGATAGATAGATAGAACCCCTGTCATTTTCAGTCAAAAAATAAGAAGTGGAAGTGGTGTAGGAGAATAAATGCCTTGTTGTTCAACTAGACCACAGACTGGAATACAGATGGAAATGTGAAACCGACCACAGGAAAGGACAGATCAGACTGTAGTTTCTTAGGTCCTTTAGTGTTTGGAGAAAGATGCTGCATATCTATATATCTGTTGTGGAGAGTGTGATCTCATTGGCCATGATCTGCTGGGGTAACAGTATCAGAGCAAATGATTCAAAAAAGCTGGGAACTTCTCTAGAACCTCTGGAGATTATTTCACAAATAAAAATTCTTCATAACATGAAGAACATTAATGAGGATTCCATTTAAGAAGACTGATAGACAGCAACAGAGTCAAAGTCAAAAGGCTTCTCCAGATCAGATGCAAGACAGAATACTTCAGAAGATCCTTCCTGCCTATAGCTATGAACGTTTAAAACAACTGGTTAAAAAAAAAACTCTACGAGGAACTAAAACATTTAATATCCCAATGGGATCAATAAAGTATTTTCAAATTTAGTTTAATTCAATGAATTCTACTGTGCAAAAAAGAACTTTGTGTAATGTCACATTCTTTTTATATAAAAAAACTTAATCTCAATTAATTATAGGATATAAAACAGTAATTTTCTGAAGACTATTAAATTGTATGTTGTATTTTTATTTTTGTTTATAAAGGTCTCTACATCACCATAAAGTGTTTTATATCAGTTATTAAACTTGGCTGGATTTGCAGGATTTAATATTTTAAGAGTAAAAAATAGGGCTGTAATATATATCCATAGGGTGACTGTGAAATATTTAAAGCAAAGAAAGAGAAAATGTGATGCTTACCTCTGCATTACACCGCCTGCTCTCAGGGAGGCTGAGTATCTCCAATCCGAATTAGGTGCCTTTGGCTGGAAAAGAAAATGAGAGGAATTGAGTCTTAAGTACAGGGAAAAGCCAATACCATCGCATTAATAAGTCATGGTGAGAACCGCTGATGAATGTGTGCCACACACACAATCAAGCGACGACAGCTTTCTCCAGCCTTTGAAGAGAAATGAGTAATGAGCAGCATATTGTAATGTTGTTGGTGCACACATCTCCTCCCATTATAACACCAACTCCCTTCTTCCATCCTTGAATTGGAAAAGAAAAATCACTTTGAAAAAGTTTACTTCAGCATTTCCACCAGGTGCTTGGTCACATAAAAATAAAATAAGACACACAGCATGCATCATTTTACAGTGGCACAGCATTATTACAAAAGTCTCCTGAACATGATTCGGAGATAGGCCAACACAAATATACAAGTGTAGACCTTTCATGTTATAAATAATATTTAAAGAAATGCAATAAACTTATATGACATTAATTATATTTTATTTCAATGTTTTACTTATCTAGACTTCCCTTTCTTTTCTTTGATTCTTATGCTACAGCTTCATCACCCACTCTCTTGTGCTATTCACATTGTCCTTTCACATTCACTTGTATCAAAACCTTAAATTTTATTCTCACAAAATCTACCAGAGACTTTGGCAAATCTCACCATGGGAATTATACAGAACTAGGTCTATCTTTCCCTTCCTGCCCATCGTCCTTCTGTCATATCTGTTCAGAAGGTCACGTGCAGAAGGAGGGTGGGGGATGGAGGGACAGATATCAAATTAACTTCTTTGGTATCGTGATTAGAACAGCTCTACAAAGGACAACTTAAGAAATAATTATTTCTCTCTTTCTGTGTTTTAAAACATTGGCCAGAATACAGTGAATGCCCATTTGTTAAGTAAAAAAAAATCATAGCAACTAATCATGATGAAAGATTCTAATTGAAAGAAAGCAAAATCAATATAACCATTTTATCAAGAAGAGATTGTGTTTTCTCCATTTTAACCTTCAAATAGATTAACTGGCCTGACTGTAGGCATCATATTTCCTCTGTTTAGCCATGCAGTTCATGAGATCCATTTGCAATCTCATTTCCTTTCACATATGACAGATGTTACTTGCTGCTACAGCTGCATTGACCCCTGTGAGTTTGCAATGGACATTCATCACAATTGAAATTCGTTATTTAGTTTAATGAGAAAAGTCTGCTTTTTACTTTTTACCTCCTGGAGATATTTAAAGGACCGGAATGTCAAATAAAACCTCTTATGTTGTATTCAAACGACAGTAATCAACAATAAAAACTAGTTCAAAATACTTCCAGATTGTTCACAAAATGGGACTAAACAGCTTTGTTTACTCTGTTTTGCACAGAAGTGGCCAAAGGGAGACTAGTCTGTTTGGCCTTATGGTGTTTATGGGGGTAAATTAAATCACTAGAAAGTATACACACATTAAAATAAAAGCATCTGGAACATAAACACTACTGCAGTTTACTGTACACCCAGGGGGGGGAGTGGGCTATTAACACTTCACACGGGAAATTCACATTAAAGTAAATACAAAAACAAAAAGGATCCTTAGGAATACATTTAAAAAATGTATTGTTTTAGCATGGAAAAGGAGGAAAATAAGCATAGACAGAAAAAAAAAATCACATGGGCATTTAAGTATTCATATCTTTTCGCTATTAACTGTGTTTTGCCATCCTTTTTCTTGCAATTTCATGTATTCTCACCTCTTCCTGAGTGAAAGTTCCTTCCATGGATACAGAGCTCACAACTCCGCCATCAACACTATGTCCAATCACCTTTTATCCCCCGCCTCATCAGCTTCTAAGCAGCCAATCCTCACACGGAGCCAACAAAAAACACTGCTGCTATTTAATTACACAGCAAGTGCAAACATGACTGGCATTTAATGAGAAACAGGTCAAGTGATAGCAGCACAATAACCTTAAATCTTTCCTTCTTGCTTTGAAATAAATTTTCTTCTCAACTATCTATTCTGCCACTGCATAGACAAACTCCATATTGTGACAAACATATCATATCCCCGATAAAAATAAGGGCCTATCTGACAGATTCTTTCCTACTGAAAAAAGTAGAACTGTGCATATTTACAGTTGCTACCGTTGTTTTTTCATACACACATTTTGCATTATCTTTACTGTAATGCAAATCCACAGTTAATGAATAATGTACTTGGATTTGCAAAACAGCAAGGGATATCACGGCCCAATATTGTTATCCGGAATTTGCCCGATATTAGCCCAAAAAAATCAAATTAGATTATATCAGACTCCATCTAAAACCACCAAGTTAAGCAAGGTGATAGAAACACTCCACTTGTGTTTAAAGTTTATGCAACCCATTGTTCTTACACCTATCGTTGTTGACTATTATTCCTTTTTGAGCAATAGTACTTGATGAATCCTTCTCAAGCATCCCACACAACAAATTGAGTAATAAAAGTATGCATGATTTGTGTTGATGTTATATTGGGTCAATAAAGGTATAGGTCAAAAATCAAAGCTGCAATATTCGTACCATATCAGAAATTAAACCCTATCTGTAGGGAAAAACACTAAATATATATTTCTTTACCAAATCCAGCAAAGCATAGTGTATGGCTTATCATTAAAATAATAAATTAACTCTGAGAAGCTCCTTGACATACCCGGCAATAGATATAAGCAAGGTAATAATTATATATAACTATAACAGAGTAATGGACATTTGCCTTATTGTTAAATACAGTGAGCTACTTTGAGAAAATCAAAAAGTTAAAACAATGTAATCGCTCAACTATAACCTAAACCACATTAAAAAATAAAACAAAAAAAGAAATCTACAGCTTCAAAAACTCCAGAGTAAAGTGAAATGCCATGCTTATCCACATCTGAAATAGCACAAAGATTATACCAGACAACACACCTGTATAGCAGTTGCATCTGGCATACTGAGTCGCCTCACAAATATCTGGCTCTGCCCACTGTGGCTGGTGACATAGCCCGAGCCCCAGGTGCCACTGTGAGGCCTTCCCGTGTTGTAGAACATGAAAGTATCACTTCCTGACGTGGCGGTCAAGCACGTCTTATAACAGTATGTTTTGGTCAAAGATCCATTTCCTCTCACTTCAATATAATGTGGCTCCACTTTGAGGTCACGGCGCAGGGCCACATTGATATTTTGCTGCCCTCCTCCACCCGCTCCACCTCCACCACCTCCACCTGCAGCCCTTGGTCCACCACCACTTGCTGAGGTTCCACCCTCTGGTACGTTCTTCTGGGAAACACAACATGGCGAACAGGAACCACCCTGGCTACAGTAGGCGTGACATCGCACAATGGCAAGAACAAAGACTGTGACCAGAAATACAAAAGTTGTGGCACACAGGGCTATGATGAGGTAGAGAGTGACGGGGGAAAACATTAGTGGGCTGTCAGGCCTGACAATCTGCTTTGGGTCAGGGGTAAACTTTGGAGGAAGGTCCATCACTTGCACATGGATAGTAGTAGTTGAAGAAAGTGGTGGTATGCCATGATCACGAACCAGGACAGTCAGAACAAAGATAGTAGAGTTGTCTTCAATGACGCGCCTGGTGGTGCGGATCTCACCTGTGTACTCATGCACCTTGAAAAGGTCAAGGTCTTTGTTGGTCTGTTCCAGGGCATAAAACAGCCAAGCATTCTGTCCTGCATCACCATCCCATGCTGTCACCTTGCTAACCAAAAGGCCAGCTTCAGCATTTTTCATTAGTGTCCCATTGGTAGGTGGATAGACAATCCTAGGAACATGATCGTTCTGATCCATAATGTAAACATACACTATGGCAACACGGCTGAGAGGAGGAACACCGTTGTCCTGGGCTTTAATCTGAAAATGAAACTCTTGAAGCTTTTCAAAATCAAAGGCTCGGAGGGCATAGGCCTCACCTGTGTTAGGTTTGATGCTAACATAGCTGGCTACAGGTATCCCATGATTGTTATCATTGAGGACAGTATAAGTTATGCGTGCATTTTCTGCATCATCAGCATCTGTGGCCTTAACAACACAAAGCGATGCTCCAGGAGCATTGTTTTCTGTAATATAGACAGTATATGAAGTCTGCTCAAAACGAGGTGGGTTATCATTAACATCTGCAACATCTACCCTGAAGCTCATTTGAGATGATAGGGGTGGTGTGCCTTCATCCACAGCACTAACTGTAACATTGTATGATGAGATGGTTTCCCGGTCCAGGAAAGCAGATGTAACTATGGTATAGTGGTTTCTGAAAGACTTAATCTTAAAAGGTAAGTGGGGCATGATCTCTAGGGACACCTGTTTGTTTTGTCCAGAATCTCGATCATTCACACTAATTAGTGCCACCCCCGTGTCTGCTCGTGCATCCTCACGCACTGGACTAGAAAGGGAAGACAATACAATCTCAGGAATGTTGTCGTTGACATCCAATACTTCTACAACCACTTTACAATGTGCTGCGACAGGGGCTGGGCCTTTGTCCATTGCTTGTATGTACATTTCATAGGAGTTTGTTTCTTCATAGTCTAAATTATTTTTCACTCTAATTTCCCCAGTGTTTGTGTCCATAGAAAACACTTGTCTAACTCTTTCAGGTGTGTAACTACTAAAAGAGTAGAAAACTTCTCCATTTGTCCCCTCATCTGGGTCTGTTGCATTTAACCTAATTACAAGTGCCCCATGAGGAGAGTTTTCAGGCACTTTTACTTTATACACGGAGCTGTTAAACTTAGGCACATTGTCGTTGGCATCTAGAATACGGACATGGATTTTGGCTGTACCAGTTCGAGGTGGAGTGCCTCCATCTATTGCTGTCAGAATCAGCTGATGAGAGGGCATCTGCTCCCGGTCAAAGGGCTTTTTGAGAACTAGCTCAATTTGCTTAGTACTGGAGGAGGGTTTAATGGAGTCCAAAGTGAGGTGGTCGTTTGGAACCAGTCTGTACAGTTTTACAGAGTTGGACCCATCATCAGCATCTTGAGCTCCCTCGATATGAAGCCTTGTCCCAGTGAGAGCAGCTTCTGATACTTCAAGCTGGTATTCATCTCTGGGAAATTGCGGGTCATTATCATTCACGTCCAAAATCTCCACCTCTACATTGTGCACTTCCGGCGGATTCTCCAATACCACCTCCAGGTTACGTGAACAGGTACCATGGAACTCACAAACTGTTTCCCGGTCAATGCGGTCACTCACCACCAGTTTTCCGGTTTTGTGATTAATAGTAAAATATCTCCGTCCACTATCCGATGTGATTTTGATGCGTCGAGTGGAAAGTTTCTTCAGATCTAGACCCAAATCATGGACAATGTCACCGACCGGTGCCCCGTTCTCCAGCTCCTCCGAAATTGAGTAATGAAATTGTGCATTTATAAGGCCACCTAATAGGAGCGTCAACACACAAAAATAACAAAATATATTCTCCATTACTCTGGAACAGCATTGTGCCAACCCGGCCATCGCAGGCGGGCAGAATATGCAGACGGTTCGGAGAAATCCTTCTGCCTTTTCAGATTGCTGCGGGTCCCCACCCGCTTCATCAAAAACAGAATCCGCGCATAACTCCGAGGGTGCGGGGTAAACATCGCGTCCTCTGTGATACATGCATGAAGCAAATGTTTTCGACCGCGTCCATGTTTCCCTTGCAGTTCTTGTTGGTGTTTTGAATTGCTCTATCTCTCCTACAAGGTTGTCTCCTTTTTTTTCCTTAGCTACCGCTCTTCACCCTCTCTCTCTATTTCTCCCTGCCTGGATGTGGTGATGCTGTCGGTGGGCAAAGAGGGAGGGAGAGCCATTCGCTCAAACAGTGCTGGCTGCATCTCAGCACCTTCGATCAAACAGGACATAACAAACTAAATGCTTACATTTATGGAGTTTTCTGTCTCCCTCCATGTATTTAACAATCTAACTGCAAGACAAAGTCGCGATCAACAGCCTCGCAGCGTCACATTTTATAGGAAAATAAAAACAGCCTCCTCTCCTCTGTCAGCGCCACCGCCCTTTTTTGTGTTGAGAAAATTTGATTTATGTGCCACCAGCACCAGACTCTCTAGCTGAGCTAATAAACAATAACTCTTGGACTAGGGAGACATGACAACAAATTGAAGAGGTCTTTTAAATACAGGAAAAAAAGTGATGAGTCCAAACGTGAAATCTCACCTCAGAGATGAATGTCTGAGTCTATATAATGTCTTATGTGGTCTTACTTATGTTGACAACAATAATCAAAAGAAGGTAATATTTTCCTGATGAACCATCAAATGTGTAAATAATCTTCTATAGATTTTCAGTGTGGCAAATACTTTTTCTTTATTATATACATTTATTTATTCGTTCGACTCCTCTGTATTCATATCTTATAAGAAAAGACAACAACAAAAAGTATAAAAGTAAAAATATACATTTTATATGTTCACAAAGTTTTCAAACATGCACTAGAACAAAAAAAAAAAAAACGTGCTACCACTATGTTCTCCTCGGTCAGTATTAAGTTGAAAACTGAAAGATAGAAAAGGTAACTTGAAATCATGCCCCAGCTGTCAAGTACTACTGGTAACATCTAGGGTAACTTTATAGATCATTTTGGTCTTTTTGTGTTATAATTGACTACATGTTAGGTGATAAAAAAGTTAACTATAATTTAGTGGTAATAAGCACCAACAGCAAAAGACTTAAGTTGATTAAGCACACCGATCTTCCTCCTCAGGAACATAAAATAATGTAAGTAGATTAGGTAAAACTTTAAGAACTCCAAGCACTTCTAGGTGTTTTTGTACACTCTAAAATCATACCTAGAAATGTCAAGGTCTTAGCATGTACACATATATATAGTATACATTTCCAGCTTCCATAAAGTATCCATGCAGTTTCAATTGGAATATTTTCTATTTAGGTAACATAGTACAATATTTATAGTATAAAAACTTTTTTTTACTCTTGTTTTAAAATTCTGTCAAGACAGTGCAATTTGGGAAAAAAATGTATTTTTGTAAATACTTCCTTAAAAATAAAAAATAAAGAATCAAGAAGCATTAGAAACACTGTTGGCCTTAGATGTTGTTGATTGTAAGTAAATTAAAGCAATGTTTACTTCAAGTATATAGTTGGCATTACATTTAAAATTTACTAGATTTATATACGTTTCTTACTTAAGTTACAGGTGTTTCATTTGCATGTGTGCAAATTGAATAAAGATTCACCTATAAAGTATAGAATAACCCTTTTCATTGCAATGAATTGCATATTAAAGTCCCCTTACATTGGCAAATTAAAGAAGTTATATCTATTTTCATACTACTGTTGTTCTGATTTCTTTACAGTACCACGACTCTCCTATGAAGGGTTGAAAGGAAGTGAAACTCTGGATCTTTTTGGTTCAACAGCCACTGGGCCAAGAAGAGTGTCAAACCACCCACAGTATTCCTTTTCTGTGGTGTTTTGCCACTTTCACCCACACTATATTTGCCCACAGGGATAACAGTGCTTGGCATTCAGAAAATGGAGAGAAGACAATGACTCACTTAGATGCAACTAAAAGAAGGAACTGTCAACTTCATATATGCAGTAAAGACTGGGTGGATTTTTTTAACTTAAAGTATTTTAAACAAATTCCCCACTTCATACATATTAACTACATTATAAAATCCAAGAGTACTTTCATTTATATAGTATACTATATAATAAATATATCTATAGTATAACAATTAACATTCTGACAACTTTGTTCACTTTTTCATTGAAATATCTAAAAAGGTTGAAAGCTTAATAATTACTTTTACCCAGGTATTTATCATGTCATCTTGATAAAAACTGGGTGGAAGGCAATTTTTTTCTTTTTTGTAATTGTGGAAGGCCATCTTTGATAGATTGCATACAAATCTCATTTCCTAGTCACAAGATCTGACATATTTTCCTGGTGTGATGCATTTACCTTTGTATTTTGCTGCAATAGAAGCAAAAGGAGAACCTGTGACATATATCTTCCAAATAATAAATGCAGACCACTTTTACAACTGACCTTTTCATGTCTATTTTTTATAACATCCAGTGCTTCTCTAATTCAGGTATATTACAGACTTTTGAACAGCTCCCTAATGCCTGTGCCACAAGCATCCATCTGTTCCAGCATTAATTGCATGCCTCTTGGCTGTAGACTAATTCATTTTTGCACTCAAGGGTGCGGCAGATAATGCCATCAAAAATATTCCACATCTAGACAGATGCCTGTCTCGCTTCAGCTGATGCTAATCTTTAAAAAAAGATGTGAAAAAAGTTGCTCATTGGATCTGATTTTTTTTTAATTTAAATTTATCCCTCCCCTTGATTCTCAAACCAACAGAGGCAGGTTGCCTCCTGTATATGTATTATTGTCTAAATATGTACTCTTTTCTGTGTGCAATTGGGTGAATGTAGTGTAAACCACTTTAAGTGGTCAGCATGACAACCGATAATCTGTATAATTTTTCTATTTACCTTTTATTTAAATACATTTAAATAAATAAGATGAAATAAATAAAAACAATTGTTTTACTTTTGTCACTTTCCCAGATATGATCCAGACAACCCAGCTGCACGTTACTGAGTCTTTTGCCATTCCAACAAAGGGCTGGCTGAGGGGAAAAATTTTGTAATGTTAAAACTTATGTAAATATTTGCAGACAGAAAAATTGGTGAGATATATTTATAGTAGCTTTGAAATAAATTCATGTGATGGCTATGCATAAAATAGATATTTGAAATCGGAAGGGGAGTCTTCTTCCATTTTCACTCTATCTGCCCAAGTATGAAAATCCCTAACTTCATCAATTATGCAATATACCCACTAGATTAATAATGTTCTGTCCAACCTCATTAATACTGTAAGCAGCCACTACAAAAGCCATTTATATTAGTTCTCCTTGGAGTTTTCTATGGAATCCCCCCTTTTATTGAGTCAGAGTACAAATGAGGTCTACAAAGAAACAAGTGATGAGTGGGCTATCATGAAGCTCTACTCCTTACGTCATTCCCTCAGTCACCACATACAAGCAGAAGCAGCCATACAAACATAAATGGCATTTGTGCCTGTGGGTCTGGGTGTACTCATGCTGCCAGTGTAAAATGCTATCTAAGGACAGGATCATTGTGTCTGAATAAATGTCGAAAGCTAGTTTGCAGTTGTCCTCTGTGATTTTAAATGCCAGCTAACTGCCTTCTTCAGCCAAGAGCTTTGATGAACAAATGGGAACAGGGAAGTGAAGATTGCATTGCCTTTTGGTAAGCAGTTATGAGAAACTTCTAGAGAGATGTGGATTTATTTTTTCTGCTTATCAGACTTCTGCCTTTCAGCATTGATTTTGATCATGTTGCTGTCAAAATCTAATCTGCAGAGAAGTATGACAGCGTTTGTATCGTAAACCTTGAGGTTTCAAAATGGAAACAGGTAGTGAAACAGACAAGCAAAAATATCAGGGATTGATTAAGAGATCTTCAGTATTATTTGAATGATAGTAGAGAGTAAATTCCCCAAAAGGTCTACAATAGCATGTGCAGTATAATTAGTTTAGACCAATGTGATCTTGCCAAATAAGAAAAAAGTTATTAGAAAGACAAATTGATAAGTCACCTTTGGCTATTTTGGGATCTCTAAATCTGCAGCATTAAAAAGACATTACAGGAGTTTTGAATCCAGCTGTGAAGCAGGAGGTATCAGTCAGTAATGAAAAAATGTTAATGAGAACAGCTTTGAAAAGTTAATCTCTCTCTCAGTCTTGCAGCCTGAGCAAGACGTGGGAGAGACAGGGGACTTGTGCCCTCTGTTGGAATGAATTGGAAGTGCATGGATTTGACATGTGACGTCCCCCTTCACTGCTTATCCACGAGGCTTTTTTCATTAAGCCAAAGTACTAAAGCATAATCTCATCTATGACAGTGTATGTTTGGGAGCGGGGGTGAGGGAGGGGGGGTGGGTGGTGGCGGGGGGTAAGACGTCATTCTCTGCTGGCAGTCGAGTTCTTTATCTATTCTAGGGCAGGGACAATACTGACAAAGTTGCATAAAAAGACAGGACACACCGTGGAGGTGAAAACAAGGCCATACAATACAATAAAACAAAAGAAGCTCTGCCTTCATGAAACACATTGTATGAATATGGTTGATTTGAGCAATATGTATTTAATATACTAAAAATAATACAAAATAAAATGAAATATTAGGAAATTAAAACACTTTAAATATGTTTTACCCCCCAAAACTTTGTTTTATCATACCAAGACAGAGTCGTGATCTCATTCCTTTAGAAAAATGTACCCATTTGAAGTTTAACAATAGCTCAAAATCCCTTTGGCTCCAATAAAGCAAGCCTGCGGTGAAGATGCTCAATAGGCATGTTTGTCCTGATCCCACGTGTACCTTTCTTTCATAAATAAAGGTCAACAGAGAACAAAAAGCAGCAGAAATCCCCCCACTGGCTAAACAACTTCTTGCATGTCTTGTTCCTGGAATGAATCAAACAAATTCTCACTGCAGTACTAAAGAAAGCTATCTGGAAATGCAGGCAGGCTTTGGATAATTTCCCCAGAGGAAGCCCTGGTTTTGTGTCTCTGCCGTATTGGTGAGGATGGATCCCGCGGTGTTGAGCATGACAAAGCTAATTTAATGATGGCAAAAAATATCCCAGTGAATGGATGGAGGATTGAAAGTAGGGGATTTATGATAAGGGCCTCTTTTTATGTGTGACCAAATGTAACCCTGTGGTGTTTTCACTCAGCTTTAGGTCATGCATCTAATATGTTTTTCAGCATCTCATCCTTGCAAACACTGTTTTTTTTTATCACAATCTTAAATCCTAGGCTGAAGTCTGAGCTGCTGTATTTGTGTCCTCTTGCAACACCCATTTTTTTCCCATTGTCTAATTTTGCTAATCTCTCTCTTTCTTCACCTTGTTTGATCTAATTTATTCATTTTCACTTCAGTTGAAAATCAAACAAACAATCATTTAAATGATGCTGTAAATCTTTAGAATGCATGTATCTCTTTGTCTCTCTCCCTCTCCCTGCATCCTGTTCCATCCATGTGGTTTCCTCCCAGCTTGCATGCATATGACACATGCTAGAAGTGAAAGTGGGGGAGGGTATAACCGCAGCTCCCTAGAAACGGACTGGCTCATCATTTCATTTCAGCTAGGAAACAGTCTCCATGGCAACCTAACTTCCCTCTCACACAAAGGACACACCCTTGTCAATAAGGAAAAACAGGAAGTGAAACATTAGGTAGACCTAAGCAGGTCTTAAGAGTAACACGGATGTTTATACATAGGGTGAGGACATGTGTATATGATACATTTAGCGCAGCTGTTGAGCCCATCCCTGCAATTTGCACTTAAAGCCTCTGCTGCAAAAGACCAATCCATAAAGCTTTCAGCTGAGAGCACCAGCAACCTTAATGTACTGTTGAATCAATTATACAATGCTTCTCATAGCACAAAGGGAGACGAAGCTGGAAGATTTTGTCATATAGACAATTTGGAGCCTATAGTCTGTTTTATGCTGAAATGCAGTTAAATCGGTTCCTTAATATAGTAAGGCTGTTTATCTAATGTAAACACGGGATGTTCAGTAGCACCTTGAATTGACGCGTGTATCATTAAAAAAAGCCTCCTCTCCTCCTGCCTTTAGCTGTGATTGACATTGGGATATGTCCGGCCCCGCCCAGCCGCAGAGCCAAGCAGGAGATAGAGCTGGGCCGAACTGAGCTGATTTCTCGATCGGAACAGAAGCTCTATACTGCCGCTACTGCAAAGGGTAGCGGAAAATTACCTGCCCATCCCCCACGTTCTACCTCAAACACCAAGAGCGCGCCGCAGCATACAGCTGAACAGCTGAATCAGACAGAGAAGCAGTTCCAGACATTGCTTTGGAGCTTACATATAACCTAAATTGTGCATCAACTGTATCGGACTTAGAGCTGCACAGCAAACACACGTTCATTCAGATGACGACAAGCGTTTCGCTATGCTTAAATCTCTCGTTGACCCACTTAAATGATGCTTGGA
The DNA here is from genome assembly GCA_034780135.1 of Jordanella pulchra. NCBI lineage: Eukaryota > Metazoa > Chordata > Actinopteri > Cyprinodontiformes > Cyprinodontidae > Jordanella > Jordanella pulchra. The sequence continues at coordinate 75,206 of JAUZNJ010000034.1, forward strand.
GCCTTAAAGTCATAGATATTCAGAGTGTGTGAGAGAGGGCATAGCAGCGTTTCGATAGTTTCCCCAGAAAATGAACTATATGAGTGAAGTTTTGACAGGTTATGGCACGCTTTGTACCCTGAACCACTCCCTGAAATGAGGTCATAGCGTCCGTGTTAACACGAGTAGCTTACAGCAAAACAGTGTCCCAGCGAGCCTCACCGGCAAAAAAATTTAGAAATGAATGCGCGACGAGCTTCAGTACCAAAGCCCCCTTGGCTTGACACGTAGGTGTGTTTTGTAAATATATTAAGGACAGTAATGAAAACATTAAATCAGATTTACAGCTCTCCACAGCTGATAGGTTGTATGTCTACAGAAATTGAGTTAATTTCCTGTTAGCTCTTTCAGCTGCTCCCCTTCTCCAGGAGGGATTGTAGAAGTGGGGGAGGGGAGACAGTCAGCAGCACTGAGAATAGGCGAGAGAAAAGAGCGCCTGTGAAATGGATGAATCAGCCTTTACTAAGAAATTATGCTTTAATATTTTCAGGTACTGTATATAATTTTAAGGAGCTATAGGTTCAAAAAAGTAGCCTATTAGAACGAGAGTGATGAGCATTAAACATTTCACCTAGCTCAATATACAGAAAGCCTGCAGACCTATGCAGTCTTAAAAATGTATAAAAATGCATCATAAAATCAAAAAGGTATAACAATATAGATAGGATACAGATTTATAGTGCTGTGGTAAGTAGCAGCCACAGAGGGATAACAGCTGGCACTATGATTAGCCGTGAATTTAAACTATATATACTAAAAAAAAATAAACAAACAATATGTACAGCAATAGAAAGGATGAACAAATCTACATTTAGAACAACAGAAAAGAAACAGACCTAACAAGGAGTGTAACAAATTATTGGCAATATTTGGCACTGGGAAGAAAATAACATTTCTCACATGTTTTAACAAATGTACTCTCTTTGTAGCTATGCAATCCTAGGTACCTTTATTTATCTTTTTTTTTTTTTTTTGCTAAATTGATATATAACTCTTACAACAATTACATATAATAAATAAAGCTTGATTTCTTATTACTAACATGAGCAAATACAAAGCTATTATTTTTTTGGAACATCTTGTATGCTTAACATACATACCATGGACATAATTTTTCCCAAGGATTATGGAAGAAAAACACACAGTGTGGCTGTCAGTTTCATTTTTGTTCCTGTATGGCATTAAAGTGAAGTCTTTAAATATCTTGATGAATGTTGAGGTTTTATTTTGAGAAAAACCCTTACCCTCTTTTTTTTCTAACCAAAATCTCTTGTGATATTAGATGGTTGAACATTATGCCTTGTCAAATTAGACATAATTACAACCATTACAATTACAAGGTGACAAAATTTACACACTGAGTTACCAGAGTTGTGTCCAAACTTTGCATATACGTAACTGTGGTTGCTGTATCTATTATATTTAACCCCTTAACATCTGAATCCTTTCAACTTGTTTTTTATTGTGTCATGATAAAATAAATAACACATAAATTGCATTAACTGTTAAGGGGAACAAAAGTGGCACATGGTATACGTTTTTTAAGTTTCGCAGTGCAGAGTACATATACTGTGCATTCCGTCCATTTTAATTGTATAGCTTTAGATGGAATAGGGTGCATTCCACTGCCTTTCAGAACCCCCTAATTTGGTAAATACAGTCTATTTCAGTGTAATATAAACTCATGCAAAATAAATTTTATGAAGGCCTTGATGTTCAAGGAGGTGGAGCATTATAACAACACATTACACTGAACAAATCTGATGTTTATATAAATGTGAGGAGAAGAAAGCCACTGAGGAAAGAAAAAAAAAAACTGGAATATTACATCACAGATTTGAAGAATTGGCATGATCAGAACAAAATTAAATTTTTTTGACCAAGACCATAACTTAGCATCATTGTTATGCTGTTGGTGTACTTTTGCAGAAAGGACAGGCACACTTGTCAAAGTTTAGGAAAAGACTGATGAAACTAAATACATTAAATCCTGGAAGAGCCTCATAGGTTCTGTGAAAGACTGGAGACAACAGTAATGGTTCACCTTACACCCACACAAGCTCATACATACACAGGACAGATGTGCAGGTATAGTTAAGCAAAGTATCGCAGATCCAACTCAAAGAGAAAAAAAAACTAACAAACAAAAAATAATACAAAAAAACTTAATGTTAAACGAATTACCACGAAGAATAAGAACATGGTTGTTATTTTTACATAACAAAATAGCAGAAAGACCGATCTGTGTAACATAATCCAAAGAAAAAATATGTATTTAATTGCTTAAATTACTCTATTCTAATTTAAAGCCCATACAAGTATGAGACATGGAATTTTTTGAAAAACCATCTCACTAAAGTAGACATTGCAGTTACCAAATAATTAAGAAATTCAGCAACACTTAAGGCTGCCACCTGTGGCAGAGGTGAGTAAAGTAGTTATGTTGCATTCAAATCTTAAAGACGGAATTTAAAGATTCTATGTCATAAAATAAAAATAAACGTTTCGTGCGCTAAGATAAACGTGCCCTTCAGTTAAAAAATCGCTTTCCAGTTAGTGTCTTTTGGTCTTGCTGATACAATATTTATCTTTTACAACAAGCTTACTTCTACTTAATCTATTCAAGACCATGACTTTTAGGGGGTTCTCGCCAGGAAACTAAAGATAGTACATCAAATAAAGTTCTGTGTTTTCATTTGAGAACTCAGCAATGCAACATTACTGTTCTAAGAAGTGCAGACTGGGCTGTTTTCAGCACTAAGGACAGCACCCGTAAAGAGCGAAATCAGTAGCATGGCTTGTGAAGTAGTACAGGGATTATTCTCTAAAGAGAAGGGGTTGATTATAACACTGGTCTTACCTTTTCTTTGTTTGGTAAAGTCTGGGTTCTTGTAAAAGTGTCTCCCCCATTAATACTAATCAGTTCAGCATCTACAGGTGGAAACGGTGCGGGGAAAACAACTACATCACTCTTCAGTGTGTCTGAGCTGAAACACACGTCATACTGCTGAGTAGCTTTAGAGTAAGACCAGCTCCCGTCAGGGTGGGTGGTGATCATGGGGGCGCTGTATCTGCTGAAAGCTCCGTCTGTCCTGTGGCATCTGACGGCTATTAAACCGATGAAACTCAGGAGAAAAATCACAGACACTGAAACTATGGCAATTAGCAGGTACAAGTTCAAATCAGAGAAGTTATCGTTCTTTAAGGGCACGTGTCTGAACTGAGTCTGGACGCCAGCTGTGTTTTCAACCACGGCCACCTCAATAGATACAGTAGCTGATAGAGAAGGCTCTCCATTGTCAGAAACCAGCACCACCAAGGGGTGGGTTTTCAAGTCGTTGTCACTCATTCTCCTTTTAGTCCTGATTTCCCCGGTACTGGTTCCAATTCTGAAAAGGTTGTTTCCTTTGGGTTCCGATAGGTGATAAGAGAGCAGCGCATTGTACCCAGAATCTGCGTCCATAGCTCTGATCTTAGCTACAAAATATCCTGCTTCAGCAGAATATGGAATAGTCTCACTATTGACAGAGCCATGTTCAGAATACGGAGCTAAAATCCTTGGATTATTATCGTTTTCATCGAGAATGAATACGTTAACAGTCACGGTACTACTAAGAGGAGGAACACCGCAGTCTGTGGCCTGAATCTTAAATTGAAACATTTTTACCTCCTCATAGTTGAAAGACTGCAGAATGAGTATATCCCCGGTGTCTGCTTTAATGCTAATCATTGATTCTATAGCATATTTCAGTTGATTATTGTTATTACCAGTTACCGAAAACACAACCTTTGCATTTTCATCTATATCAGGATCATCTGCAGTTAAGGTATATACTACATCACCCATTGCCCCGTTTTCCTTTACAAAAATATGTAGTACTGGTTCCTTAAAACGTGGTGCGTTGTCATTGACGTCTGATACCTGGACAGTAATAACACGAGTGCTGGAGAGAGGTGGAAGCCCTTCGTCCCTGGCAGTTATTGTTAGATTATATTCGGGGACTTTTTCTCTGTCAAGCGTACCATCCACCACTAAAGAGTAATGATTTTTATATGTGTTCTTTATTTTAAAGGGAATGGAATCAACTAGTTTAACCTGAATGACACCATTTTTATCTGCGTCTGGATCCTCCACCGTTAAAAGTCCTACCATTGTGTCAAAGGGTGCATCTTCCCTCACCACATTCACTAAAGATGTAACTGATATTGCTGGTGGATTGTCATTAATGTCCGTAATTTCGACAAGTACTTTACAATGAGAGGCTCTTGAACTCGATCCTTTGTCTTTTGCTTGGACTCTGAGTTCAACGGCATTGTTCTTCTCGTGGTCTAGCTCGTCTTTGATAGTAATATCTCCCGTTATTTGGTTAATATGAAACTTATTGACGTCGTTATCACCGTCCTGGTTTATTAATGAATATTGTATTTGTCCATTTAACCCTTCGTCTAAATCTTGAGCATGTACAGAGATCACAGTTGTACCTGGTGGTGCATTTTCTGCAACTCTGACTTTGTACAGAGGTTTGTCAAATACTGGAATATTATCATTAACATCCTCCACATTAACAGTTATGAGTAATGTCCCTGATTTAGCAGGTTTACCCCCATCTGTAACTGTGAGGGTTAACTTTATAACTCGCGTTTTTTCTCGATCTAAAGGTTTCTGCAAAACTATTTCAGGGGTTAAGGATGAATCGCCTGCATTTTGTACATCCAGTGTGAAAAAATCATTGTGACTTAGTTTATAAGCCTTAATTGAATTACCACCAACGTCTGCGTCAAAGGCTTTCGGAAGAGCATATTTTTCTCCGGAAAAAGCAGCCTCAGACACGTTCAAAATAATCTCTGGTATCCTAAAAGACGGCGTGTTGTCGTTTATATCCACAATTTTAATCTCAAAGCGATACAGATTTAGCGGAGAGTTCACAATGGCTTCCACTCCCAGGGAGCATTTGACATTACGACCACACAGCTCCTCTCGGTCTATCCTGTCCTTCACCAGTAGTGTCCCAGTCTTAATGTCCACTTCAAAATATCTTTTATGAGGCCCCGAAATCTGAAAATGTCGGTTTTCAAGTTCATGTACATTTAACTGCAGATCCTTTGCCAGATTTCCAACAGCGGTACCCGGACTCGACTCCTCCGTAACGGAATATACAATCTGTCCCTCTGCGAACACCAGGATATGCAATACAAAAAATATATGATTCCACCCCAGAAAAGTCTTTTCTCGACGCATTATGTCCATGCCCGACTGAACACAATAAATAAACTAAAATAAATCATTCCAGGGCTTACATATCCCAGTCATTGTACAGAGACATTACAGCCCTTCAGTATGGCGCGGACGTTCTATACTGCCAAGCAAACAAAGAGTCTCAGGCCCTCTTTTAAGGGAGGAGCATTGCATGAGAATAAAGGTATCAAAACTCTGACAGTTGGTAGTGACATCTTGTGGAAATTAGAAATACGACAATGTTTATAAGGTGTTTCAAATTATTATGGTGATCTTAAGTAATCTTGGACCTAAAAAACAAGTAAAACGGTTTGACTTTGGTTTCAAATTCTTTAACTCATTGGCAGTCTCCTTTCAGGGGTTCGGGTAGAACGATAAATAATACAGTTTAGAAAACGTCAATAGTTGAATGCTGTATGAGGAAACTAGGGTATCAACGAGACAGAAAGGGAAATTAAGAATTCAAATGTTTTGAAAACGAATGTCCCCATTAAGACTCAAAAAGTATTATTATATACAACAACAAATTGAAAGTATTTCTTTTAGACCAAGTTAATAAAAAAACTAGACAGTGGTTTGAACAATATTCTCCGAATAGACCGTTTTAATACGGATAATATGTATTTAAATTACAATAGATTCTGAATTTCTTACCTTTCCTTTGTTTGGTAGAGTCTGAGTTTTAATAAAAGTGTCTTCTCCATTAAAACTAATCAGCTCGGCGTCTACAGGTGGAAATTGTGCAGGGAAAACCACTACATCGCTCTTCAGTGTGTCAGAGCTGAAACACACGTCATATTGCTGAGTAGCTTTAGAGTAAGACCAGCTCCCGTCAGGGTGGGTGGTGATCATGGGGGCACTGTATCTGCCAAAACGGTTGTCTGTCCTGTGGCATCTTACAGCTATTAGACTGATGAGACTCAGCAAAAATATAAAAGACACTGACACGATGGCAATCATCAGGTACAAGTTCAAATCGGAGAAGTTATCGTTCTTTAAGGACACATGCCTGAACTGAGTCTGTTCATCAGGTGTGTTTTCAACCACGGCTACCTCAAGGGATACAGTAGCTGACAGGGAAGGTCCCCCATTGTCAGTAACCAGTATCACCAAAAGGTGGGTTTTCATGTCATTGTCACCAATTCTTCTTTTAGTTCTTATTTCTCCGGTGCTGGTTCCGATCCTGAAAAGGTTGTTTCCTTTGGGTTCAGATAGGTGGTATGAAAGCAATGCATTGTATCCAGAGTCTGCGTCCACAGCCCTGATCTTTGCTACAAAGTATCCTGCTTCAGCAGAACGAGGGATGGTTTCACTGTTAACAGATCCATGTTCAGAATATGGAGCTAAAATTGTCGGATTGTTATCATTTTCATCGAGGATTAATACAATAACGGTCACGTTATTACAGAGCTGAGGAACCCCAGAGTCATTTGCTTGAACTCTAAACTGAAATGTTTTTATTTCTTCATAGTTAAAGGTTTGGAGGGATATTATATTTCCCGTTTGAGAGTTTATGTTTAGAACGGAAGTTATTGGAATATTTTTTGAAAAGTTACCTGTTAATGAATAGATTAGCTTTGCATTATCTGCTTCATCGGGGTCATGTGCCGTTATAATCGCAATACTAGTTCCAACAGCCGTATTCTCTTTGATATAAACATGTATCACAGTCTCCGAGAAAAGAGGGGCATTATCATTAACATCGGAAATTTGAACATGAATAACGTTACTACTAGAAAGAGATGGATTTCCCTCATCTGTTGCTAAAATTGTTACATTGTAGTGAGAAACACTCTCTCTGTCAAGTCGCCCATCAACTGTTAATGAATAGTAATTTTTATAGTTTAGCCTAAGCTTAAAGGGAATCAATCCAACGACTTTAGCACTGGCAAGACCATTTTTTCCACTATCTTTGTCAGTCACAGTCACCAGGGCAACAACTGTTCCCGTGTCAACATCCTCTTTAACTGGACTCATCACAGATGTGATTACAATGTCTGGTATGTTGTCATTTACATCAATCACTTCCACTAACATTTTACCGTGCACACTCCGTGAAGGTGTTCCTTTATCTCTTGCTTGTATACGTATATCATAGGCTGCATTTTCTTCATAGTCTATCCTTCCAGTCACAATTACTTCCCCTGTTTCTGGATTTATTGAGAATAAAGCAGCCGGATTAAAATTTCCTCGCTGAATAAATGAATATACAATTTCACCGTTTATTCCCTCATCTGAATCGGTAGCACTAACGGTGAGAACGGGAGACTGAAACGGGGTATTTTCAAGGACCTGAGCCGTATATAAAGACTGACTAAATACCGGAGTGTTGTCATTTACATCCAGGACATTTACAGTGATCGTTAATGTTCCGGATTTAGCAGGTTTACCCCCATCAAAAGCTGTTAAAATCAAGTCAATAGCTGCTTTCTTCTCCCTGTCTAAAGATTTTTGCAGCACTAACTCAGCTGACTCACTGTGCTGCCCTCCACTTTGTACGTCAAGTGAGAAATATTCATTTGGACTCAGCTTATAGCTTTTTACCGTGTTGCTTCCCTTGTCTGCATCGTTTGCCATGGGTAGTAAATATCTTTCCCCTGTAGAAGAAGATTCTGAGATATTCAAAATAATTTCTTTTTCACGAAAGGATGGTGCATTATCGTTTATATCAGTAATTTGGATCTCTATGCGATAAAGATTCATCGGGTTGCTCAACATTGCTTCTATATTGAGGGCACATTTCACTGCGTTTGGACAAAGCTCTTCGCGGTCAATTCTGTTACAAACATACAGAGTACCAGTTTTCAAATCCACGTCAAAATACGATTTAGAACTCCCAGAAATTATTTGTAAATCCCGTTTTCCCAACTCGTTCAGGCTGACTTGTAAATCCTTTGCGAGATTTCCTACCACTGTTCCTTTGTCAACCTCCTCGTAAACGGAGAAGGAGAGCTGCGCAGTAGACATCCCACAGAAATAAAGCAGAGCCCATAACCGTATCCAGATTTTGTCTCTGCGTCCTTCACGTTTCATTGTCACCGAGACTAGAAAGCAGTTTAAATTTTGTAACGTGTACTTTATAGAGAAGATCATACTGAACCCAATCGGTACTATTATCGAACGGGTTTCACAAAGCCTAAGTCCACCATGGCTTTATTTGAGGAAGAGGGAGGGAGGAGGAGTCTGAAGACAAAAAAAGAAAAACTAAGGCCAATTGTAAAAGTGTGGTCTCCAGCGACACCAGCTGCTGTCATTGAACTATAAAAAACATGAAACTCAGCAAAACATTTTTACAGAAAATTAGAAAAGAAAAATCTTCTACACTTTTTCTACACAGGGGGTGGGATTGCAGCATTTAAGATCTTATATTTTAAAGGAAGTTTAAAACATAGCTGTCTTTACACCAAATAACAATGGCACATATTCAGCACCGTGGACAGAGCCAGCTGCAAAACGTCGTTACTTAGATCTTGCTTAATTTTTTAGTTTACACTACTGATAAGTTGTTCAGAAAAACGATCACATAACAGTATGTATGAAAATGCTGCAAATTTGTCCAGGCAAAAAATACAAATAAAAAAATACTAGCCGACTATCCCAGGTTCATTACTTGTTTTGGTGGAGACTAAAAAATCTTAAACCAATGCTGTCTCTGCATGTCTTACCTTTTCTTTGTTTGGTAGAGTCTGAGTTCTGGTAAAAGTGTCACCTCCATTAATACTGATCAGTTCAGCCTCTACTGGTGGAAACTGTGTTGGGAAAACCACTACATCACTCTTCAGTGTGTCTGAGCTGAAACACACGTCATATTGCTGAGTAGCTTTAGAGTAAGACCAGCTCCCGTCAGGGTGGGTGGTGATCATGGGGGCGCTGTACTTGCCGAAAGTTACGTCTGTCTTGTGGCATCTGACAACTATTAGACTGATAAAACTCAGCAAAAATATCAAAGACACGGATACGATGGCAATCACTAGATACAAGTTAAAATCGGAGAAGTTATCGTTCATTAAGGGCACACGTCTGAACTGAGTCTGTACATCAGGTGTGTTTTCAACCACGGCTACCTCAAGGGATACAGTAGCTGACAGGGAAGGTTCTCCATTGTCAGTAACCAGCACCACCAAGGGGTGGGTTTTTAAGTCGTTGTCACTCATTCTTCTTTTAGTCCTGACTTCGCCGGTACTGGTTCCAATTCTGAAAAGGCTGTTTCCTTTGGGTTCCGATAGGTGATAAGAGAGCAACGCATTGTATCCAGAATCGGCGTCCACAGCCCTGATCTTCGCTACAAAGTATCCTGCCTCAGCAGAGTAAGGGATGGTTTCAATATTAACAGATCCATGCTCAGAATAGGGGGCTAAAACAGTTGGGTTATTGTCATTCTCATCAAGAATACATAAATGTACAGTTACATTGCTGCTGAGTGGCGGTACGCCAGAGTCAGTGGCCTTAACTCTAAACTGAAATGTTTTTAATTCTTCATGATTGAAAGACTGCAGACTGACTATTTCCCCAGTCTCCGAGTTGATGTTTATAAACGATGTTGCAGGAATTGTCTTCGCATCATCTTCTATTGAATAAGTCACTTTGGCATTTTCATTCATGTCAGGATCTACTGCACTTATAGTAAACATATGAGCTCCAATCGGTCTGTTTTCCTTCACATAAATATTGATAACAGAATCAAAGAAACGAGGAGCGTTGTCATTGACATCAGAAACGTGTATGTTAATAACGCTGGTGCTGGAGAGAGATGGGACACCGTCGTCATAAGCTATAATTGTGACGTTGTACGAGGCATGCGCTTCTCGATCAAGTGGCCCATCTACAACTAAAGAATAATAACTCTTATAATTAGAATTTAGCTTGAAAGGTGTTGAACCAACAAGCTTACAAGTGGTTTGACCGTTCTTGTCACTGTCTTTGTCTGCCACTTTAACTAAAGCGACAACGATTCCTGCGTCAGCATCCTCTTTAACCGGGCTCATCAGTGATGTCACAATAATTTCGGGGGTGTTGTCATTCACATCAACTACCTCAATCAAAAGCTTTGCATTTGATCTCCGGGATAAGAAACCATTGTCTGCTGCTTGTACGTGTATTTCATAAGCTTGCTGAGTTTCATAATCTAATTTTCTTTTAAGGCTGATCGCACCCGTTTCTGAGTTTATCAAAAAAGTGTCGGTGGGATCGAAGCTGGCGCGTTTAACGAATGAGTAAATGATCTTTGCATTTTCCCCTTCGTCTAAATCAGTAGCATCAAGCTGAATAACTTCTGTTCCGATTGGAACATTTTCTCTTACGCGAGCTTTATACAGAGTTTTGCCGAAAGACGGCGAGTTGTCGTTGCCATCTAAAACATTGACAAGGATCTTTACCGTTCCGGATTTTGGAGGTCTACCTCCATCTATAGCAGTAAGGATTAGTTTGATAGCCCCTTGCTTTTCTCGGTCTAGAGCTTTTTGTAGCATTAATTCAGCAGATGCACCGTGATCCCCACCTCTCTGTACATCCAATGAGAAATGTCCGTTCGGACTGAGCTTGTACATCTTCACAGAATTGCTGCCTGAATCTGCATCGACTGCCAAAGGCAACAGGAAGCGCTCGTCCACTGGTGATGATTCAGAAATATTGAGAAAAAATGATTCATCCACAAAAGTAGGCACATTATCGTTTATATCACTAATCGACACATCTATGCGTCTATGTACCACAGGATCACTCAGTATGGCCTCAAAGTTTAATGTGCATTTATCAATGTTCAAACAAAGCTCCTCGCGATCTATTCTCTCGTTAACATAAATATCTCCAGTTTTAAGATTTGCCTCGAAGTATTTCTTACTGTTTCCCGACACAATATTTAGATTCCTGGTCTGCAGGTCTCGAACGTTGATATTTAAATCCTTTGCGAGGTTTCCCACTACAGTTCCTTTGTCCGTCTCCTCATTGACAGAGTAGGAAATCTGAGCTGCAGACCAGTCGGATACAAACAACATGAAAAGCGAAAAGAGAATCCCATAGGTCCTTTTTCTTCCCATCGCTGACTTAATAAAAACGGGAAAATATCCTAAATATTTCTATATCAACACCACTCAATCGGTTAAGGATTCCACTCCCCCTCTTTCAGCCATCCTTTCTGCTTGTATAATAAAGCGCGCAGTATGTTGTGACGCATTAAAAGAAAGGAGGAGACTTATTACAACGAGCTCTCAAATGCACGGACATCAACGACCCCACCTGTTGAAACCTTAAACTGTATGAAAATTACCAAAGTTATGTAGCTCATACAATGGGACCCATTTCAATATATGGAAGACACGGCATTGTAATTTAACACAAAATCGATTATTCTAATAGTGAAAACCAGACATAAAAACAGACCAATCACGTCACATTAATATGATACCAGAAAAAAGACAAATGGAAAAACTATACATTGAACATTTGATGAATAAATATTACTAATAAAAAACAGTACAACGGTAAAACATGTTAACAGACCAACACTGTCAAAGCAACCAAAATTAAACAACTTCAGTTTTTTTTCGATCAAAAAACAAATGGCATGGAGCCAACTGGCAGCGCCGTGGTAAACCTTTTAAAAGGACCGTGGACTGAATACTTAAAAACAGGCCCAATATACTTCGTAAAAATGTAGAATATTTCTGCAATTTGTTTTTGTGAAATATGTTTAGTGGGAAATAATAACTCACCTTTTCTTTATTGGGTAGAGTCTGAGTTCTTGTAAAAGTATCTCCTTCATTAATACTGATCAGTTCAGCATCTGCAGGTGGAAATTGTGCGGGAAAAACCACTATATCACTCTTCAGTGTGTCAGAGCTGAAACACACGTCATATTGCTGAGTAGCTTTAGAGTAAGACCAGCTCCCGTCAGGGTGGGTGGTGATCATGGGGGCGCTGTACCTGCTAAAATCGCTGTCTGTTCTTTGGCATCTAACAGCTATTAAACTGACGAGACTCAAAAGAAACATCAGAGACACCGAAACAATAGCAATCAACAGATACAAGTTCAAATTAGAAAAGCTGTCCTCGTTTATAGGCACATTTCTGAACTGAGTCTGTACATCAGCTGTGCTTTCAACCACTGCCACCTCAATGGACACAGTAGCTGACAGAGAAGGCTCTCCATTATCAGAAACGAGCACCACCAAAGGGTGAATTTTCAGGTCATTGTCACTCATTCTCCTCTTAGTCCTGATTTCTCCGGTACTGCTTCCAATCTTAAACAAGTTGTGTCCTTTAGGCTCAGACAGGTGGTAATTAAGCAGCGCATTGTATCCAGAGTCTGCGTCCACAGCCCTGATCTTTGCAACAAAGTATCCTGCTTCAGCAGAATACGGGATGCTCTCACTGTTAACAGATCCGTACTCGGAATAGGGGGTTAATATGGTTGGAGGGTTGTCATTTTCATCTAGGATTAAAACATGTGCAGTTACGTTGCTGCTGAGAGGAGGAACACCAGAGTCTGTGGCCTGAACTTGAAAACGGAACGTTTTTAGGTCTTCATAGTTAAATGTTTGCAGGGCAATTATATCCCCAGTGTCTGAATTTATACTCAATATAGAGGAAATTGGGATATTTGTCGAAAGGTTATTTAAAAGTTTGTAGGTAACCTTTGCATTATCACCTAGATCTCGATCAACGGCATTTACTGTGCACATTTTTGTACCGACGGGGCTGTTTTCTTTGACATAAACATGCAACACAGGCTCCCTAAAACGAGGTGCGTTATCATTGATATCAGCAACGTGAACAGCAATTACTTTGATGCTCGAAAGAGATGGAGTTCCCTCATCTGAAGCTGAAATAGTTATGTTATAGGTAGAAATGTTTTCTCTGTCGAGTGGTCCATCAACTATTAAGGAGTAGTCATTTTTGTAGTTTGACCTCAGTTTAAAAGGAAATGATCCAATTATGCTGCACTTAGTCACTCCGTTATTTCCTCCATCTTTATCACTCACTGTAATGAAAGCAACGATCGTCCCCCGCTCTGCATTTTCTTTTACCGGCGTCATCAAGGATGTAACAGAAATTTCAGGAACATTGTCATTAACATCAATCACTTCTATTAGTAGTTTAGCATAAGCACTTCTGGGTGAGGTTCCGTGGTCTTTTGCTTGAACTCTGACTTCATAAGCACGACTTTCCTCATAATCTAGACTCCCTTTTACTGTTATTTCCCCTGTTTCTGAATTAAGTTCAAAAAGGTTTGATGGATCCGTATTTCCAGTTTTTATAAAAAAATAATGAATCCAACTGTGAATCCCTTCGTCCAAATCTGTCGCATTTAGCTTGACAACAAATGTTCCCGGGGTAACATTTTCTCTTATTTGTATTTTGTATATAGATTTACTAAACACAGGAGTGTTGTCATTTGCATCAATTACATTAACAATCAACTGCAATGTTCCTGACCTTGGCGGTTTACCTCCATCTACAGCAGTCAAAAGAAGTTTGATTACTGGTTGTTTTTCTCTATCTAAAGCTTTCTGCAGAACTAACTCAGCCAAAACGCCGTGTTCTCCACCACTTTGTATATCAAGTGAGAAATGCTCATTCTGACTTAGCTTGTAGCTTTTTAATGCGTTGCTTCCTATATCCGCATCCACCGCTACAGGGAGAGGAAATCTCTCTCCTGGAGATAATGACTCCGAAATATTTAATGTATACCTTTGTTCAATAAACGAAGGTGAGTTATCATTTACATCCAGAATGTTTATCTCAACTCGATGTACATTCATTGGGTTGTTTAGAGCTGCTTGCATGCTTATAGAGCACTTTATCAGATATGGACAAACCTCCTCTCTGTCAATTCCCTCTGCAACAAAGAGGTTACCGCTCTGCAAATTTACGTCAAAATACGTTTTGGTGAAGCCAGAAATAATACGTAGATCCCTGTCTTTCAGATCGTTCACGTTGAGGTTTAAATCCTTTGCAATATTGCCAACAACAGTCCCTTTGTTCGCTCCCTCGGAAATCGAATAAGATAACTGCGAAGTAGACCGTTCACAAAGACAAAGCAGTCCAAAAAAATAAATCCAAAGATGTCCGTCTTGCCTTCGCCAAAACATCCTTATTGTTGCAACAAATCAGAGCCCAATATACAATTTATCCTCGAAAAAAATCTGCATTTCCAGAACGTGATTGATTATTTTCTTATCCACTCTATAAAACCGAGTGGCAGGAATCTACAAAGGCATTTTAATGGGTACTTTTTTTCAAGATGAACGAAGGAGGGGTTAAAGACGTATAAAGTATTTCATACTAATGGTCTCGAGTGACATCATGTGGCAGAATACATATAAACACCCACAACAATAAAGCAGTTTAGAGTGAACGTTGTTAATAGGACAATACGTTGACTACTAGTGGTTTCATCATTTTTAGTAAACATATATAACATTTTATGTTTGAGTGTAAAAAAACAAATACATTTAGATGTTAACAGTACAAAGTGTTATTTTATTTAAAAATCTTCAGAAAAATCCCAACAAATATGAATTTATTTTAAATCTATTAATTGTTTTACACAGGACTTACATTGGTTTCATCTGATATACTAGTATAAATTGTAGAAATTAAAAAAAAAATGCTGAGATAGTTCAGGGCCCATGTGGTGTATTTCTGATAGCACCCTTTCTGACAGTAGCGCAGAATTAGCTAAGCTTTTGTTATGAATAATCATTTCTTACAAAGAAAAAAAAAATCCTACAAGTAGGCCTACCTCATTTTTATATTTCTTGGGAGTTTTGTCCAATTTAGAATAATGAAAAATGAACGAAAAGTTACTGATTAATTAAAACGTAAAATATCGAATAAAAGTAAGGTTAAAATTAATTCTTTTTTGCAACTGCAACTTCAGACATTCCGTTTATCTATCGCAGCTTTAAACAGTTTGTCTATCTGCTTTGTTATGGGTTTATCAGGTTAATTACAACTGGTAAGTTAACTTCAACCTATGTGAACGTTCGCATGAAAATTTTGTTATGAGGAAAAGTAGCCAATAGATTGTACCACTCACATAAAAAGTTTGA
This sequence comes from Jordanella pulchra, assembly GCA_034780135.1. Lineage (NCBI taxonomy): Eukaryota > Metazoa > Chordata > Actinopteri > Cyprinodontiformes > Cyprinodontidae > Jordanella > Jordanella pulchra. Next base: position 90,533 of record JAUZNJ010000034.1, read on the forward strand.
ACAAGGTAGGATTTGCTTGTATGAAGAAAACAGCAGGTGTTTTAATGAAACATTGGGTTGTTTTTAAAGGCTCGTGGCTGTAATCCTGAAAAGATGAAAATATAAGACATGACTCGGTTAAGTAGGATTGCTGACATTCATAAAAGTGTGCTCCCTTTTTAATTCTACAAATTAAGAATCACAGCTTAAATTATCTTCATTCTTAGTTCTTAAAACGAAAAAATATAGACCCAGGATCACATTGATAGCATACCTTGTCCTTGTTTGGTAGAGTCTGAGTTCTTGTAAAAGGTTCTTCACCTTTAATACTAATCAGTTCAGCGTCTGCATGTTGAAAGGGTGCGGGGAAAACCATTACATCACTCTTCAATGTGTCTGAACTAAAGCACACATCATACTGCTGCGTTGCTTTAGAGTAAGACCAGCTTCCGTCAGGGTGGGTGGTGATCACGGGGGCGCTGTATTTGCTGAAAGTTCCGTCTGTCCTGTAGCATCTGGCAGCTATTAGGCTGATTAGACTCAGTAGAAAAATCACGGATACCGAAACGATAGCGATCAGTAGGTATAAGTTCAAATCAGAAACGCTATCGTCTTTTACAGGCACATGTCTAAACTGAGTCTGTACATCAGCTGTGCTTTCAACCACCACCACCTCAATAGACACGGTGGTTGAAAGTGGAGGTTTTCCATTATCAGAAACCACCACCATCAAGGGATGAGTCGTCAGGTCACTGTCGCTCATTCTCCTCTTTGTCCTGATTTCCCCACTGCTGGTTCCAATCCGGAACAGATTGTTTCCTTTATGCTCAGAAAGGTGATAAGAAAGCAGCGCATTGTATCCAGAGTCTGCGTCCACCGCCCTGATCTTTGCTACGAAGTATCCTGCTTCAGCAGAATAAGGGATTGACTCACTGTTGACAGATCCATGCTCGGAATATGGAGATAAAATGGTTGGCGTATTGTCATTTTCATCGATAATCAAAACATTAACAGTCACGTTGTTACTGAGCGGAGGAACACCAGAGTCTGTGGCCTGAACTTTAAATTGAAATGTCTTTAACTCTTCATAATTAAAAGGCTGCAAATTGATTATATCACCGGTCTCTGGGTTAATATTTAAAATAGATGATACTGTAAAAGTTGTATGTGTATTATCAAAGAGTTTGTAGCTAACCTTTGCATTTTCATTCAGGTCTGGATCGAAGGCACGTATTGTGTAAATTTTTGAGTTAAGCGGTCTGTTTTCTTTGACATAAATATACATGACTTGCTCTATAAAACTGGGCGTGTTGTCATTCACATCTGCCACTTGTACAGTAAGGATTTTGGTGTCTGACAGCGGCGGACTTCCCTCATCTGTAGCTTTTAACGTGACATTATGAGCAGAGGTAATTTCTCTGTCCAGTCGTCCATTAACAACTAATGAATAATCATTTTTGTAGTTGGAGGTCAGTTTAAAGGGACCAGGTCCAACTATGTTGCATTTTGTTACACCATTATTCCCTCCATCTTTATCACTCACTGTAATGAAAGCCACAATCGTCCCGAAATCTGCATTTTCTTTCACCGGTGCCATCAAAGATGAAACATATATTTCTGGAGCATTATCATTAACATCGATTACTTCTATTATTAATTTAGCATATGCACTTCGAGGTGAGGTTCCCTGATCTTTTGCTTGGATTCTAATTTCATAAGCGCGTGTTTCTTCATAATCCAGAATACCTTTCAATGTTATTTCTCCTGTGTCTGAATGTAACTCAAACATATTTGATGGGTCAGCATTTCCTCTTTTAATAAAGGAGTACAAAATCTTAGCGTTTATTCCTTCGTCCATATCTGTCGCATTTAATTTTATTACTGGTGTTCCTAGAGGTGCGTTTTCTTTTACATGTACTTTGTAAAGTGATTGGTTAAAAGTTGGTATGTTGTCATTTGCATCTATAACATTTACAATTATCCGTAGTGACCCTGTTTTGGGAGGCTTTCCTCCATCAATTGCTGTTAACAGAAGCGTTAGAACTGAATGTGTCTCGCGATCTAAAGCGTTTTGCAAGACTAACTCAGCTGACAGACCATGTTCTCCACCGCTCTGAACATCTAGAGAGAAATGTTCATTCTGACTCAGTTTGTAGCTTTTCACAGCGTTGTTTCCTATGTCCGCATCCACAGCCACAGGGAGAGGATATCGTTCTCCCGTTAGTGATGATTCGGAAATATTAATGAGATGCATGTTTTCAACAAATGCTGGAGCATTATCATTTATGTCTATGATGTTAATCTCTATGCGATGTGCAGTCATTGGGTTTACTAAAACCACTTGTGCAAGGAGTACACATTTTACCTGACGAGGACAAAGCTCCTCTCTGTCTATTCTCTCGTTGACTAAAAGGTTTCCAGTCCTCAAATTAACATCGACATATTTCTTACTGTAACTCGAAATAACACGTAATTCTCTGCTCTCCAGATCCTGAAGATTTAGGTTTAAATCCTTCGGGAGGTTCCCCACAACTGTGCCTTTATTCATCTCCTCAGCTACAGAATAGGATAGTTGAGAGGACCAGCAGCCCCGCAGACAAAGAAACACTGTAAAAATAATCCAGGCGTATTTATTTTCTCCTCGTGGATACATCATGGGTTCACAAAGGATAGGTCCAGTGGAAAAAAATAATTTGTCCAGAGAATAAATAGGTTTATCCAGAGAAACTGTGTTGACGGTACTCTAAAGATAATTTCCCGACCAGCCCTGTCAGTGGGCTTGTTAGTAACCTATGGAGGTTTTCTTTTTCTCTGTTTTTTACGGAGGAGGAGTTTTGAACTATATACAATCACTCTGAGATGCGCGGTCTTTAGCGACATCATGTGTTCAACAACATCTCAGAAATTCCATTGTTTTTAACTCAAACCCAAACGGTATATCGAATATTGAGAAAGCAAACATTAAGATTCTGGTTCAAAATTATAAAAATGTTTTTTTTTTTACTTTTTTATTTCTCTTTTGAATTTTTTGACTTTGCTACTAAATGCAAAAACTTCTTGTTTTTGACTTACAGCAGTAGACATGTTACGTTAATTATCCAAAATCATTATAGCTAAACTAAACATAAACAAGAAACGTGAGATAAAATAGTAAGAGTAATTGCCCGTTAAACTGCCTTTGATACTACAAACATGTGAGGTTTTAAATTACAAGGGTTGAAAATCTAAAGGTGAAAAAAAAACAATGAATATCGTTAAAGTTAGAGGTTTAGAAAAACATTTTTAGAAGAAGAAATTACAGATCATACTTAATGCTCCGAAATATATAGTGTATGCATGCCTTACCTTGACTTTGTTTGGAAAAGTCTGAGTTCTAGTAAAAGTATCTCCGCCATTGATACTGATTAGTTCAGCGTCTACGGGTGGTAACGGTACGGGGAAAACCATCACATCACTCTTCAGTGTGTCTGAGCTGAAACACACGTCATATTGCTGAGTAGCTTTAGAGTAAGACCAGCTCCCGTCAGGGTGGGTGGTGATCATAGGGGCGCTGTATCTGCTAAAATCGTTCTCTGTCCCGTGGCACCTTACAGCTATTAAACTGATGAAACTCAGTAAAAAGATTATGGTCACTGACACGATGGCAATCAGCAGGTACAGGTTCAAGTCAGAAAAGCTCTCCTCCTTTATAGGGACATGTCTGAACTGAATCTGGACATCAGCTGTGTTTTCAACCACCACCACCTCAATAGACACAGTAACTGACAGAGAAGGTTCTCCATTATCAGAAACCACCACCACCAAGGGATGGGTTTTTAGGTCATTGTCACCCATTCTCCTTTTAGTCCGTATTTCCCCGGTGCTGGTTCCAATCCGGAACAGGTTGTTTCCTTTAGGCTCAGAAAGGTGATAAGAAAGCAGTGCATTGTATCCAGAGTCTGCGTCCACCGCCCTGATCTTTGCTACTAAGTATCCTGCTTCAGCAGAATAAGGGATTGACTCACTGTTAACAGAGCCATGCTCAGAGTAAGGGTTTAAAATCGTTGGAGTGTTGTCATTTTCATCGAGAATCAAAACATTAACAGTCACATTGCTGCTTAGAGGAGGGACTCCGGAGTCGGTAGCCTGAACTTTAAACTGAAATGTTTTTACCTCCTCATAGTTGAAAGATTGCAGAGCACTAAGTTCACCAGTTTCTGTGTTTATATTCATAAGAGCAGATAGTGGTATCTTAGAGGGGTTATTATCAATTAAGCAATATGTAATTTTTGCATTTTCATTTTCATCTGCATCATACGCTGTTGCCTTGGTGATTATTTGTCCAACTTTACTGTTTTCTTTAACATAGAGATTAATTTCACCTTCTGAGAATCTAGGTGCATTGTCATTAACGTCAGAAACTTGCACGTTAAACACAGCAGTACTAGTGAGAGCAGGTCTCCCATCATCAACAGCGATAATAGTCAAATTATGCACGGATATTGTTTCTCTATCAAGAGGACCGTCGACTACTAACGAGTAATAGTTTTTGTAATTTGTTTTTAATTTAAATGGAGCCGCTGGTTTGATTGTACAGCTTGTTAAGTCATTTGGTCCCCGGTCTTTATCAGTCACAGTAACCAGTGCAACTACTGTTCCAATACCTGCACTCTCCCGAACAGGACTCAGCATCGACGTTATGGATATTTCTGGCGCATTGTCATTGACATCAATAACCTTTACTAACACTTTAGAATAACCGCTCCTGGGGGTTGCACCTTGATCTGTTGCGCGCACTCTTAATTCATATGCATTACTTTCCTCATGATCCAAATTAGCATTTACTACAATTTCACCACTTTCTGGTAAAACAATAAATTTATCAGGGGAATCTGTCGTTCCTCCTCTCATTAAAAAATATCGGATCTCGGAATTTGAATTGTCATCTAAATCGGTTGCATCTAATTTTAGTATTGTTGTACCTATGGCTATGTTTTCGCTTATACTTACTTTATAAAGGGTCTTACTAAACAAAGGCGTGTTATCATTAACATCGATGACGTTTACGAGAATTTGCATACTTCCAGACTTGGAAGGTTTCCCTCCGTCCACAGCTATTAGGGTCAGTTTAATCGTGGGTTGCTTTTCTCTGTCTAAGGTTTTTTGCAGGACCAACTCGGAAAACATGATGTCATGACTACTGCTCACATCTATCGAAAAATATTCATTTTGACTTATTTTATATGTTTTTACTGAATTAATGCCGATGTCTGCGTCATGAGCTGCCGGGAGAGGATACCTCTCACCCGCAGAGGATGATTCAGATATATTAAACACATGAATTTTCTCCGGGAATGCTGGTGCGTTATCATTAACATCCACAATATTTACTTCAATACGATAAATATTAATGGGATTGTTAAGCAGTCCCTGTATGTTTAAGGGGCATTTGGGTGTATTGGGACAAAGATCTTCACGATCGATCCTATCATTTACAAATAAAACTCCTGTTTTTAAATCGGTTTCAAAATATTTCTTACTGAATCCCGATACAATTTGAAATCCTCGTTCCTCCAGTTGCTGTGTGGTGATGTGTAAATCCTTAGCAATATTCCCGACCACTGTCCCTTTGTCCACCTCCTCCAAGACCGAGTAGGCAATCTGAGCAGAGGACCAGTCGAATAAACAAAGAATAATGGAGAAAAGCACACACCCAGGTTCCTTATAATTTTTCTTCTTCATGTTGTTAAAGAAAATGTAAATGAATGGAAAAATGATTTCCTTTATAAAGCGAAAAAATACATATGATACTTCCAACAGTCTCGAACCTTGGAACAATCGTGCTTTATGTTGAAGGTAGCTACGTAAGACCCAACATCTTACACTGTGTGGTTCACATTTCAGCGACGAAAAGGAGGAGCTGTAGACAACTAAGCACAGATAAGTGTATCTGTGGTCTCGAGTGACATCTGGTGCTCGGTATACAGATCTCCACATATAAGAAAAAAAACAAACCTCAATAATATTTTAATATTATATTTTGAATAAACATCACAAGGCATATAGCTTGGCTTTCATTGCAAAATGTAAGTTCACTTGATGTGAAACAACATGATTATTATAAATCTTATTAGATTCTAAATCTATATTTTTTTAACAAAATAACACATTAAACAGCGGCAAGGAAGATCAACACAAACTCTTACTACATTTAGACCAGGCCTGCCAAAAGTTGGCCCTGGCCCGCAGATTCTATAGGTTTCTCTACTTCATCATCGTGGATTTGCATTAATAACTGATTAACAGGCTTTTGCTGAACTGCAATCATCACAATTAGTTGAACTGAAGCAGGAAACCTGTCCGACTTTTGGACAGGCCTGAGTTAGACTCTTAAAATCTTTTCATACAGAAATCAACGAATACAAACAAAACTCGACTACTTAAATGTTGAAAAGTAATTTTTCTGAGAAAAACTCACCTTTTCTTTGTTTGGTAGAGTCTGAGTTTTGGTAAAGCTGTCTTCTCCATTAATACTTATCAGTTCAGCGTCTACGGATGGAAATTGTGCGGGGAAAACCACTACATCACTCTTCAGTGTGTCTGAGCTGAAACACACGTCATACTGCTGAGTAGCTTTAGAGTATGACCAGCTCCCGTCAGGGTGGGTGGTGATCATGGGGGCGCTGTATCTGCTAAAATCATTCTCGGACCTGTGGCATCTAACAGCTATCAAACTGATGAGACTCAGCAGAAATATAACAGACACCGCAACGATGGCGATCAGCAAATACAAGTTCAAATCAGAAAAACTGTCCTCCTTTATAGGCACATGTCTGAATTGAGTCTGTACATCAGCTGTACTCTCAACAACCACCACCTCAATAGATACAGAAGCAGTCAGAGAAGGTTCTCCATTATCACTAACCAGCACCACCAAGGGGTGAGTTTTCAGGTCATTGTCACTCATTCTCCTCTTAGTCCTTATTTCCCCGTTGTTGGTTCCGATCCTGAACAGGTTGTTTCCTTTGGGTTCAGCCAAGTAATAAGAAAGCAGTGCATTGTATCCAGAGTCTGCATCCACAGCTCTGATCTTTGCTACCAAGTACCCTGCTTCAGCAGAATAAGGAATTGTTTCACTGTTAACGGAGCCATGCTCAGAATACGGTGGAAGGATCGTCGGATTATTATCATTTTCATCCAAGATTAAAACATTGACAGTCACGTTGCTGCTGAGCGGAGGAACACCAGAGTCTTTGGCCTGTACTTTGAATTTAAAGGTTTTTAACTCCTCATAGTTAAAAGACTGCAGATTGATAATATCTCCCGTATCTGAGTTGACCGTTAAAATTGAACTAATCTGTGTATCTTTCTGCGAATTAATCAAGCTAAACGTAGATTTTGCATTTGTATCTGAATCTGAATCAAATGTGGTTAATTTATGAATTGTTGTTCCAGTTGGAATGTTTTCTTTTACATATATGTTAATCAGCGAATCTGTAAATCGGGGAGGATTGTCATTTACATCAGAAACCTGAAGGGAAATAACAGCTGTACTCGAAAGTGCAGGTGAGCCTTCATCTGTTGCCTCGATTATTATATCATATTTGGAAATATTTTCTCTGTCGAGAGCTCCGTCTACAAACAACGAGTAGTAATTTTTGTAATTAGAAGCTAATCGAAATGGAACAGAGCCTTTTATCTTACAGTTAATTTGACCATTTTTACCCCCATCTCTGTCACTTATAGTAACTGTCGCAACAGCTGTTCCTTTTTCAGCGTCTTCCTTTATTGGGCTCATCAGAGATGACACCAAGATTTCAGGAACATTGTCATTGACGTCAATGACTTCGACTAAAACTTTACTATGTGCAGTGCGAGGAGGACTGCCTTTGTCTCGAGCTTGAACACGAATTTCAAATGCTTGATTTTCTTCAAAATCTATTTTGCCTTTGACTGTAAGTTCACCGCTGTAGTTATTAAGGGAAAATATATCTTCAGGATTTAAACGTGCCCTCTCTGTAAAAGAGTAAATGATATGACCATTAACACCTTCGTCTAAATCAGTGGCACTGATAGTTAATAATTTTGTACCAATGTGTGCATTCTCAGTCACTTGTGTTTTGTACAGAGACTTCGTAAATACGGGCGAATTGTCGTTTACGTCCAGAACAAGTACATGTATCTGTAATGTCCCTGTTTTGGGGGGTTTTCCTCCATCGATTGCAGTCAAAATGAGATCAATAAAAGGCTCATTTTCTCGATCTAACACTTTTTGCACTACTAATTCTGCAGAAACACTCTGGTCACCAGCACGCTGTAAATCTAATGAGAAATACTCATTTGAGTTTAATTTGTACATCTTCACCGAATTACTTCCCACATCAGCATCATGAGCTACCGGGAGTGGATATCGCTCATCGACATAGGAAGCTTCGTTTATTTCAACTGAGATCACTTCTTCAATAAAAATTGGAGTATTGTCATTAACATCATTTACTAAGATTTCAATTCGATGGAGACTTCGAGGGTTACTCAGTATGGCCTCAATGTTTAAATAACACTTCTCCAAATTAGGACAAAGCTCCTCACGGTCAATCCTTTCGCTAACGAAAAGTACTCCAGATTCTGGATTTATGCCAAAATACCGTTTTGTATACCCAGATGCCATTTGCAGATCCGTTGACTTTAGCTGCTCCACACTAAGGTTTAAATCCATCGCAAGATTTCCAACCACCGTGCCTTTGTCCAGCTCCTCGGATATTGTATATGATATCTGAGCCACGGCCCAATCACAAAGACAAAAAAGGATAACCAGGAAGCTCCCCTTATAATCCCATTGTATCCGAGAAGCCATCGCTTTTCAGAACAAGAGAAACGCTTTCTAGTTTAAAAACATGAAGCAATTAGTTTTTCCATATCCATTCTTGCAAACGATCTTCATTCATTGCGGACCTTGTTCATCTGCGAGGATTTCTCACAAAGCAAATCCACACGATGATGCTTCAAATTTACGTCTCGACTAAAGGAGGAGTTCATAAATCCAAAATAGCTCTTTCCCGCGGTCTCTTGCGACATCTTGTGAGCAAATAATGATACAACAAACTAAAAATAAGGTGAATTTCCTATTTCAGTAAAGTTCTATAAGAATGATTGATTAGATAACTAAAAGTGAAGGTACATTATTGGATCAAAAGCTCCTCAAAAAAGTCAAATATAGAATGCCTGAAAATTAAAAGTTATATTTACAAATGAAGGACTAAGATTTCAAAATTTGAGTCCACAGTATCCATACCAACAACAGCCCTTGAATACAAATCCAAAGTATAGAAAAAAACAAGAATGCCAGGACCATGGATAGCGCACTGACGCTATTCCAACACCATTCTGCTACTCAGTTACTTTGATTTATTGAAAAATAATTGAGCTAATTTTTGCCCTGAGATGGTTTATTGAGGTCTTGTTATGCAAAGAGTTCCTGATACTTCAACAGCTTTTATCAAAGCTCAGTAAAACAACAACAATAAATACAAAAAATAATGTAATAAGTCCTGACCCCCTTCTAAGTCCATACTATTGTTAGAAAATATAATTGATATGAGATGGGAAGGTTTTGAAAGTCCACAAACGTCCTTGCATTTATGTCCTGGAGGAGATTCCAGGTTCAAACTTCAGACTTTCACTTAGGGTCACTAAGCAAGATAATTCACTTCAGGTGCTGCTGCTTAAGGATATATGCTGAGAATGTATATTATTGTAATGTACTCCTGCAATAGCGAATAAACGTTATTATGATCATTATGAATTGATATCAACAACCACACCACACCTAAAATATCATCTGTGCAATTTAATTTTGTAGCTACTCATTTAAATATACTATTGCTCAGCAAAATGTATTAATGTAGAGTATTGACATGTGCACTTCTTACCTTTTCTTTGTTGGGTAAAGTCTGAGTTCTGGTAAAAGTGTCTCCTCCATTAATACTGATCAGTTCAGCATCGACAGATGGAAACGGAGCGGGGAAAACCACTACATCACTCTTCAGTGTGTCTGAGCTGAAACACACGTCATACTGCTGCGTAGCTTTAGAGTAAGACCAGCTCCCATCGGGGTGGGTAGTGATCATGGGCGCGTTGTATTTGCTGAAAGTACCATCTGTCTTGTGGTATCGGACAGTTATTAGAATGATGAGACACAGAAGGAAGACCACGGACACTGACACAATGGCGAACAGGAGATAAAGGTTCAAGTCAGAAAAGCTCTCCTCCTTTAAGGGCACATGTCTGAACTGAGTCTGTTCATCAGCTGTATTTTCAACCACCACCACTTCAATAGACACAGTAGCTGACAGAGAAGGTTGTCCGTGATCTGAAACCACAACCACCAATGAATGGGTTTTCAAGTCATTGTCACTCATTCTCCTTTTAGTCCTGATTTCTCCAGTGCTGGTTCCGATCCTGAACAGGTTATTTCCTCTGGACTCGGAAAGGTGATAAGAAAGGAGTGCATTGTATCCAGAGTCTGCGTCCACAGCCCTGATCTTTGCTACAAAGTATCCTGCTTCAGCAGTATAAGGAATGGTCTCACTGTTAACAGAGTCGTGCTCAGAATAAGGAGCTAAAACAGTTGGATTATTGTCATTTTCGTCCATAATTAAAACATTTATTGTGACGTTGCTGCTAAGAGGAGGAACTCCAGAGTCTGTTGCCTGAACTTTAAACTGAAAATATTTTAACTCTTCATAGTTAAATGACTGTAGACTGATAATTTCTCCAGTCTCTGTATTTACATTTATAATTGATGGGAGATTATGTCCTGGGACATTCATCTCCAAAACTGAATAGCTCACCATACTGTTTTTGTTTATGTCAGCATCAGTTGCTGTGAGAGTTTTAATTACCGTTCCAACTTTACTGTTTTCTTTCACATAAACATTTATAACAGATTCCTGAAAACTTGGTGCATTGTCATTTACATCAGAGACAAAAACGCTAATAACACTTGTGTTTGAGAGAGAAGGCTGACCCCGATCTGCAACTAATATCGTTACATTGTACTGAGGGGTTGCCTCTCTGTCTAAATGTCCTCCAACAATTAATGAATAATAATTTTTGTAGTTTTTCTCAAGTTTGAAGGGAACTGTATTGAGAATATCACAGATAACTTCGCCATTTTTACCACTGTCTCTGTCTAGAACCGAGACAAGACCAATAACAGTACCTATTGAGGCATCTTCGTTGACAGTATTTGTAAGTGAGGTCACAGTGATTTCAGGAACATTGTCATTAATATCTATGACTTCAACCAGGACTTTACTGTGAGAAGACATGGGAGGTTGGCCTTTGTCTCTTGCTTCTGCTCGGATTTCAAAAGCTTTCTTTTCTTCATAGTCAATTTTACCTTTCACTGAAATAACTCCTGAATATGGATCTATCATGAAATTATCGAGAACATGATCCTGATCCTTACTACGAAGAGAAAACACGATTTCACTGTTTGTTCCTTCATCGGCGTCTGTAGCATTTAATGTCAATATTGCTGTCCCCAATGCAATATTTTCTGGAGTTTTGATCTTGTAAAGACTGCTGCTAAAAATAGGTGCATTATCATTGCTATCTAGTACATTAATTTCAATCTCTGATGTCCCTGAGTTTGGTGGAGAGCCACCGTCAAATGCAGTCAAAAAGAGTTTTATATTTGGATTTGTCTCTCTGTCTAAGGTTTTTTGCAGGACTAATTCTGGAGATATGGTTTCTCCTCTTTTGTGTAAGACAAGACTGAAGTATTCATTTGAGCTAAGCTTATAGCCACTGACGCCATTCTTACCTACATCAGCATCGCTTGCTTCAGATAAGGCAAATTTTAATCCGGGTGAGGTGTTTTCTGCAACATCTAACAATTGCGACTTTGCATTAAAAGAGGGAGAATTATCGTTTACATCTATAATTTCAATTTCCACTCGGTACAGCTTTAAGGGGTTGTTTATCACGGCCTCCAAACTAACAATGCATTTAGGTTCGTCGGCACACAGCTCTTCTCGGTCTATTCTCTCACTGACATACAAAAATCCGGTATTTAAGTTGACCTCGAAGTATTTCCTTTCCGATGTAACAGTTTTAAACAAGCGGGACTCCATCTCATGGGCATTCAAGTTAATATCTCTGGCAATATTTCCGATATTAGTGCCTGGTTTTACCTCCTCTGATATAGAATAAAAGAGCTCTGTCGTCGTCGCTTCCCGGTAGAAACCCAGCAACGCAAAAAGACAAAATATAAAAGATGTCCTCGATAAAATTGCTGATAACATGATTTCTTTTAAACGGATCCACGTCTACTTCCACAATACTGGATCAGGTCTGGATTAGAAAAAATTCTTAACTCTAGGTGCAGTCTCAGTTTTTTTATGTGTACTACATCATTTTATTCAGGCTGCTCCCGGATCTCTTTGTGCTGAAATACCCAGCCAGAGGAGGAGCGTTACCGTTTCAGTGTTACGGTCTATAGCGTCACTGCGTGGTGATTTTAAAAACCTACATTAGCAGTATAAAATAGAAAGGAAAATTCTAAGATAAAATGTTTTTATGGCTCTCCAATACATTTACATTGCAAATGTTTCTTTATTAATGAGATAAAACTGTTAACATTATTTGTAAACAGTAAGACGACTGCAGAAGAGGGAATGGAGTGCGTGTACCAAATTGATTTTAATCACAATTATTACAACGCCATATGATTCATTTTAAACCTCAATAATTAATATCAACAGTGCTTTATATACAAAATAAACAATGTTTTAGAATTTTATTTCAGGCAAATTGTTGCTACCGAGAAGAATTGTAAGAAAGAATGTACCTTTCTATAAATAGTTGTTGACTAATGAATATATTTACTTTACAGCCGTAAACCGTAACTGAACCATGCTCATTTGATCAAACATCGATTTTGCACAATATCCGCCAATGTCTTGTCATAGGGAGAAAATGCATTCCAAAATTCTCATTCAGGACCTTGGACAGTGACACTAGCAAAGTTCAGTTGAGGCAACTGGACGTGCAGTTTCCTAGAAGACGTTTCGCCTCTCACCCAAGAGACTTCATCAGTTCTGACTGATGCAGGAGAAAGCAGCTCTTTCCCGCGGTAGGTGTGACCAAAAGTTATGTAAGGGGAAGAGAAGAAATCAAAGGTGGCGCTAGTGGGTCGTTAAGTAGGTCGTCAGAGTGGTTTCGCTCACAAGGCTCTGTTAAGACAGGTGGAGGTAGATGTGAGGTGAATCTTTTGGGTAAGGTTCCTACAAGTGCTTTGTATGTGGGGGATAAATTATGTCTGAGGCCAGCTCCTCTGTTAAAGGATGGCTTTTCCAAGTTAACGAAAATGGCTTCTTTGACTCCCCCCCTCAAACCATCTGTGTTCTTTAGCTAGAATGTGGACTTTGGTTTCCTCAAATGAAGACAGTGACGGACAGTTAAGCAAGCAATTGAAAAGGAGATAAGGATCAGACCTTTTGCTAATTTCATTACAGATGGAAATTTACAAAACCTGCATGATCCTTACTATTTGTCATGCATGTATCAATATCATCAAACACCTAAAAAATATATTCAAAACTTAAACTGATCTCACCTTTTCCTTGTTGGGTAAAGTCTGAGTTCTGGTAAAAGTGTCTTCTCCATTAATGCTGATCAGTTCAGCATCCACATGTGGAAACGGAGCGGGGAAAACCACTACATCACTCTTCAGTGTGTCTGAGCTGAAACACACGTCATACTGCTGCGTAGCTTTAGAATAAGACCAGCTCCCATCGGGGTGGGTAGTGATCATGGGGGCGCTGTACCTGCTAAAATCATTGTCTGTCCTGTGGCATTTGACGGCTATTAAACTTATTAGACTCAGTAGAAAAATCACACACACTGACACGATGGCAATCAGCAGGTACAAGTTCAAATCAGAGAAGTTTTCTTCCTTTATAGGCACATGCCTGAACTGAGTCTGAACATCAGCTGTGCTTTCAACCACCACCACCTCCATAGACACAGTAGCTGTCAGAGAAGGTTCTCCGTGATCAGAAACCAGTACTATTAAGGGATGTGTTTTTAGGTCGCTGTCACTCATTCTCCTCTTGGTCCTGATTTCCCCGGTGCTGGTTCCGATCTTGAACAAGTTGTTTCCTTTGGTCTCAGTCAGGTGATAAGAAAGCAATGCATTATATCCAGAGTCTGCGTCCACAGCCCTGATCTTTGCTACAAAGTATCCGACTTCGGCAGAATAGGGAATTGTCTCACTGTTAACAGACCCGTGCTCAGAATACGGTGCAAGGATTGTTGGGCTACTATCATTTTCATCCAAGATAAAAACATTTACTGTGACGTTGCTGGTCAGCGGTGGAACACCAGAGTCCGAGGCTTGTACTTTAAACTGAAACGTTTTCAATTCTTCATAATTAAAAGATTGCAAACTGACAATTTCTCCTGTTTCTGAGTTTATATTAATCATGGTAGAGAGAGGTAAGAAGTTATTGTTACTGACAATTGCATAGTTAACCATGCTATTTTCTCTAGCATCGACATCGGTTGCAGATGCCACTTTTAACACTGTTCCATCTGGACTGTTTTCTTTCACAAAAATATCCATTACAGTCTCAGAAAACAACGGTGCGTTGTCATTTATATCGGAGACTTGAATCGACAAAATGCTCGTATTAGAGAGAGGAGGGCTCCCTCCATCTGTAGCTTTGATACTAATGTTGTACTGGGAGATTAATTCCCTATCAAGAGTACCGCCTATAACCAAAGTATAATAATTGTTATAATTTGTCTCTAATTTAAAGGGAACTGTGTTTGAAATTTCACATTTTATTTCACCGTTTTTGCCGCTGTCTTTATCCAGAACTGAAACAAGTGCGACTGCAGTGCCAATTTCCACATCCTCTTTTACATCCCTGAGCAGTGACGTGACGGTGATGTGAGGTGCATTGTCATTTACATCCACCACCTCCACCAAGACTTTACATTGAGCTGTTAGGGGAGGCTGTCCTTTGTCTGTAGCCTGTACACGAATCTCAAAAGCAGGGTTTAATTCGAAGTCTATATTCTCCTTAACTTTAATTGCTCCTGTTTCTGTGTCAATTTCAAAGACTTCTAAGACGTTGTCCTGATCTTTTGAATTAAGTAAATATGAGATTTCTTTGTTTAATCCCTGATCGGCATCAGTTGCAGTCACCGTTATAACGGTCGTTCCAACATGTACGTTTTCAGTAATACTCGTTTTATATAACGTTTGCGTAAAAGTAGGAAAATTGTCATTAGTGTCCAAAACATGAATTATGATTTCTGATGTGCCTGACTTAACTGGAGTCCCTCCGTCAATTGCAGTTAGCACAAGTTTAATTAAAGGCTGCTTTTCATGGTCTAAAGCTTTCTGCAGGACTAACTCAGCTGATACACTCTCACCTTTATGTACTTTTAAAGAGAAGTATTCGTTAGGTTTAAGTTTATATGTGCTTATCCCGTTTTTACCCACATCGGCATCATATGCAGAGAGCACCGGGAATGTAGCTCCGGGCAATATGTTTTCTGCCATGTTAATAGTTTGTGATTTTGCACTGAAAGCGGGTGGGTTATCATTTATGTCAAGAATATTAACTTCCATTCGATAAAGTCTGAGTGGATTGTTAATAACAGCCTCGACATTTATGATGCATTTTGTAGCCTTTGGACAAAGCTCTTCTCTGTCGATTCTACCACTGACATAAAGAAATCCTGACTTTAAATCCACATCAAAATATCTTTTCTTTGATCCAGTTACTATTTGAAACATGCGTGACTCCAAAACCTGCACATTAAGGTTGAGATCCTTCACTAAATTCCCAACTGCGGTTCCTGGGTTTACCTCTTCCTGCACGGAGTACGATAGCTGACCAGGCAGTGCTCCACAGTTATGCTCCACTGAAATAATCAACATATATAATCCGAAGGAGATAATTTTTTCCAGCTGATGCATAGTTCCATCAAACGATACAAAAAATCCGTACGAAGGCTTGTAAAAACTTTGATTTACATCGAGGGGAATGTTTTTAAAGTCTTGATTTAAAGATTTTGATCATCTCCACCGTTTTTCAGTCTAACAAAGCCCCGACAAAAAGGACGCTCCTTACATGGGAGGTGCTTTTAGACATCAACGACCTCGTTTCGGTGCTGCGGTCTATACTGTCCCCTAATGGACATATGAGGGTATCACATAAGTCGTTATTTAACCCCAGTTAAAAATGATCGTTTAAAAATGTGATTTATTTTAATTTGATAGTCGATATTTAAAGAGATACAGATTTTTCCTTTTTTATAAGGACAACATACTTTAGTTAATAGAAGAAAGCAAATTGAAGTATATTTCTGAACCATTGAGAGAGTAGTTATTACCATCTTGTAGTGTGATATGTAAGGCCTTGAGTACTAAGTGTGAAATTACAAATATTTACCATACCACAGGAAATTAAGCAGTGCTATTAGATACATTTGAATATCTAAGGTACAGTTTTTAAATATGATTGTATGGGTGCTTAAAAACCGATTTACAGTATTCCGAGCAAAACAAATGCTTTTCTCTAATATTATGTTATGCTAAAAATATTTTCAGGAGGGTTTATCTTAAAAAAATGTTAGTACACAAAAAAAATTGTTATCCACACCACATATGTAATACCAAATGAAACTTCATCGTTCAACATTAACCAAACCATTAACCATTTTATGAATCAAATGCATGGGGTGGCAAGGAGTTGAATATTCTGTAAACCGATAAAAGGAATGGTTTTGTTAGAAACACAATTCCTGAAATAGCTACAATTGCTAATATATTCAGGTTAAAAAAATAACTGATTAGATAAATCCATACACAATTTCAATGTCCATAAAACATAGACAGCAAGTTATATATAAACAGTTTAAAACGTGAATTTATGCCACGCCTGTAAAGTGAAATTAAATTCTTACCTTTTCCTTATTGGGTAAAGTCTGGGTTCTAGTAAAAGTGTCTCCTCCATTAATACTGATCAGTTCAGCGTCTACAGGTGGAAACGGAGCTGGAAAAACCACTACATCGCTCTTCAGTGTGTCTGAGCTGAAACACACGTCATATTGCTGCGTAGCTTTAGAGTAAGACCAGCTCCCGTCAGGGTGTGTGGTAATCATGGGGGCACTGTACCGGCTGAAATTCCCTGCTGAAGTCCTGTGGCATCTTACAACTATTAAACTGATGAGACTCAACAGAAATATAATGGATACGGAAACTATAGCGATCAACAGGTACAGGTTCAAAACAGAAAAGCTTTCCTCCTTCAAAGGAACATGTCTAAACTGAGTGTGGATGTCGGTTGTACCTTCAACTACAACCACCTCAATAGACACAGTAGCTGATAAAGAAGGCTCTCCATGATCAGAGACTAGTACCACCAAGGGATGGGTTTTCAAGTCATTGTCACTCATTCTCCTTTTAGTCCGTATTTCTCCGGTGCTGGTTCCGATCCTGAACAGGTTGCCTCCTTTGGGCTCAGATAGGTGATACGAAAGCAACGCATTGTAACCAGAATCTGCGTCCACAGCCCTGATCTTTGCTACAAAGTACCCTGCTTCAGCAGAATATGGAATAGTCTCACTGTTGACAGAGCCATGCTCAGAATAAGGAGCTAAAATAGTTGGATTGTTGTCATTTTCGTCGATTATTAAGACATTAACAGTCACGTTGCTGCTGAGAGGAGGCACACCAGAATCTGTGGCCTGAACTTTGAACTGGAAGGTTTTTAACTCCTCATAGTTAAAAGACTGTAGACTAGTTATATCTCCTGTTTCTGAGTTTATGTTTACCATTGATCTTAGAGGCAGCGGGTTACTGTTATCATATAAAAGCGAGTAGCTAACCTGACCATTTTGGTCAGTGTCTGCATCAACAGCTGACACTGTCCTAATAACTGTTCCTATTTGACTGTTTTCCTTCATAAATATGTTAATAATGTCTTCTGTGAAATTAGGTTTGTTATCATTAACATCAGAGACATGAACAACAACAATCCTCGTGCTGGAAAGAGGTGGGATGCCCTCATCTCTAGCGGTGATGCTAATATTGTATTGATGTGTTTTTTCTCTGTCTAGTTGTCTGTCAACAACTAAAGAGTAATAATTCTTGTAATTTGTTTCTAATCTGAAAGGAATATTTTGGGGGATTTCACAGTTCACTAAACTGTTTTTTCCTTTGTCATTATCAAATACAGAAACAAGAGCAACTGCTGTGCCAATGGAGGCATCTTCCCTCACTGTATCTAAGAGTAGAGTTATTGAAATTTCAGGTGCGTTGTCATTCAAGTCCAAAACTTCAATAAGTAATTTAGCATTTGAGGTCAGAGGAGAGTTTGCTCTATCACTGGCTTGAACTTGAATCTCAAAAAAACTATTTTCCTCAAAGTCTATGTTCTCTTTATTTGTTATGGTCCCATTTCTATCATTGATGGTAAATATGTTCGTTTGTTTCCCTTTATCTATTTCAATCAAAGAATATATAATTTCGCCATTTAGTCCTGCATCTAAGTCCTTAGCATTCAGAGTAATTATTGGCGTTCCTATCTTAACGTTCTCATACACACTTGCTTTGTACAGTGTTTGACTGAAAACCGGATGATTATCATTTACATCCAACACATTTACTGTAATTGTCATGCTTCCGGATTTAGCTGGTGTTCCTCCATCAATTGCAGTTAACGTGAGTCGTATTACAGACTGTTTTTCTCTGTCTAATACTTTCTGTAGTACTAGTTCGACCACTGCACTCTGCCCCTTGTTTGTATTCAAAGAAAAATACTCATTTTGACTAAGCTTGTAGGTGTTAATAGAGTTTTTTCCTACATCTGCATCGTGTGCCCGTTTAAGCAGAAATTTAGTTCCTGCTGCTGTGCTTTCGGTAATATTGATCATCTGCGAGTTGCTGGGAAATAATGGCGAGTTATCATTTATGTCCGATATGACAATGTCAATACGATACAATTTTAAAGGATTATTTATGACTGCTTCTACGCTGAGCAAACATTTTGGCTGTTCACCACAAAGCTCTTCTCTGTCTATTCTTTCATTTACATACAGGGAACCAGTCTTTAAATTTACATCGAAGTATTTTTTTTTAGATCCAGCAACGACTTGAAACATGCGAGCCTGTAGGTCCTGGACGTTAATGTTCAGATCTCTAGCTGTATTTCCCAAAACAGTTCCAATTTTCGACTCCTCGGCGACGGTGTATGTAAGCTGTCCAGATACAGCGTCCAGATAATATTCCAGTAGCGCAAGCAAAACATAAATCCAGATCGAGGTCGGTGGGTCAAAAAGAAGCATAATTCCAAAAGTATGACAATGCACAGGCAGAATATTTTTCCGTATGGTAGAATGATAACGGATAAGAATCGGTAAGCACTTATTTTGAATTAAATATCAGCATGTTCGCAACTACACCGAGGACTGCCCTTCTTTGTCTCCAGACCTCTCTTTGTAACAGAGTAAAAAGGCACCATCGACCTATCTGGGAGGAGTCGTGAATAACCATACTGAAACGCTACGGTCTGCAGTGTCCTCTTGTGTAGATTTGAAGGAAACGCACTTTTCATATAATATTAATTTAAATAACATTTATTTGTAAGTTTACTCAATAAAATAGACACACATTTAATCAGAAAAGTGGACAAAATCAGTTGTCGGTTTAGAATAATTAAGCATTCAACTTCATAATAAAGATGAAAAAAAGGGAATGTGAATTTATTTAGTTATGAAACTTGTATGTCCTTGTTCTCCCTATCTATGTTTTTAAGTTGTTAAAGAACGTTTCAACAAAATATACAAATATAAATGTTTCATTTATGTGAAATTACAAAAAGAACCAGACCGGTAAAGCAGATTATTTGAGAACCAAACATAGCAGTAAAAAGCTGTCGGCATTTAATATCACAACGACCAGACATGCACTACTTCCATTTTACAGAAAGAATGTTGTATATATAAAAGGTTGGTTCTACATTTTTAACAGCTTTAAATACGTGGCAACAGCTTGTTTTTGTAAAAGAAAACATTTAAGATGATTCGTTGAAACTACACAGATAAGCATGGAGACGCAATAAGACACGTAAAAAGCCAGATGTACAATAATGTAACAATATTCTTACCTTTTCTTTGTTTGGTAAAGTCCGGGTTCTTGTAAACGTATCATTTCCGTTTATGCTGATTAGCTCAGCATCTACAGGTGGAAACGGTGTTGGGAAAACCACTACATCACTTTTCAGTGTGTCTGAGCTGAAACACACGTCATACTGCTGCGTTGCTTTAGAGTAAGACCAGCTCCCGTCAGGGTGGGTGGTGATCATGGGGGCGCCATACTTGCTGAAAGTGCCATCTGTCCTGTGGCATCTTACAGCTATTAAGCTGATGAGACTCAACAAAAATATCAGAGACACCGAAATGATGGCAATCAAAAGGTACAAGTTCAGCTCAGAGAAGCTGTCATCCTTTAAAGGCACATGTCTAAACTGAGCCAGGTCATCAGCTGTGCTTTCAACCACCACCACCTCAATAGACACAGTAGCTGATAGAGAAGGTTCTCCATTATCGGAAACCAACACCACCAAGGGATGGGTTTTTAAGTCACTGTCGCTCATCTTTCTTTTTGTCCTGATCTCCCCGGTACTGGTTCCAATTCTGAAGAGATTGTTTCCCTTGGTCTCAGACAGGTGATAAGAAAGCAGCGCATTGTATCCAGAGTCTGCGTCCACAGCTCTAATCTTTGCTACAAAATATCCTGATTCAGCAGAATAAGGGATAGTCTCACTGTTAATCGATCCGTGCTCAGAATAGGGAGCTAAAATAGTTGGAGTATTGTCATTTTCATCCAGTATTAAAACATTAACAGAAACATTGCTGCTTAGCGGAGGATCACCAGAGTCTGTGGCCTTAACTTTAAACGTAAACGTTTTTAACTCCTCGTAGTTAAAAGGCTCTAGAATGATTATGTCTCCCGTATCGGAGTTTATATTTATCATTGATCTGACTGAAAGTTGATCCCTGTTGTCATGTAGAAGCGAATAGCTAATCTGACCATTTTGATCAGTATCTCCATCAACTGCTGATACCGTTTTAATAACTGTTCCCATTGGACTGTTTTCATTAATAAAAATGTTTATGGTGCCTTCTATGAAACAAGGTTTGTTATCATTAACATCAGAGATATGTATAAGAATAGCACTCGTACTGGAGAGAGGAGGGTTTCCTTCGTCTGAAGCGCTAATACTGATATTGTATTGAGGCACCGTCTCTCTGTCCAGCGGACTACTCACTACTAGAGAGTAGTAATTTTTATGATTTTTCTCCAATTTGAAAGGAACGTTATTGGAAATTTTACAATTCACCATGCCATTTTTACTGCTGTCTCTGTCAAATACTGAAACAAGAGCAATCGCGGTACCAATGGACGCATCCTCTTTCACAGTATCTAACAACGATGTCACTGTAATTTCAGGAGCATTGTCATTCACATCTAGTACTTCTATTAGTAATTTTCCATGCGATATCATAGGAAATACTGCCCTATCACTGGCTTGAATTCTAATCTCAAAAGCATTATTCTCTTCAAAATCAATATTCTTTACGTTTTTTACTGTTCCAGTTTTCTCATCAATTGCAAAGAGCTCATTTGACTTCCCACTCCCAACAGCACTTATTGAGTATAACACTTCTCCATTCATGCCTTCATCTAAATCAGTAGCTGTTAGCGTTATTATTGGAGAGCCTATTGTGACATTTTCATATACACTGGCTTTATAAAGCGTCTTTTTAAATTCGGGAGCATTATCATTAATATCCAAAACATTTATCGTCAAAGCCATTGTTCCAGATTTAGCTGGTGTCCCACTATCCATCGCAGTCAGACTAAGATGAATTACATTTTTCGTTTCTCTGTCCAAAACTTTCTGAAGCACCAGTTCGGGTGTCAAACTTTCGCCTTTGTGAGTTTCTAAAGAAAAATGCTCGTTTTGACTAAGCCTGTATGAGTGTATGCTGTTTTTGCCAACGTCTGAATCGTGAGCTGGATGGAGAGGGAACTTAGTGCCCGCTGCTGTGTTCTCAGTGATATTTAATTCCTGCGTCTTAGTTTGAAATAACGGCGAATTATCATTTACATCCAGTATTGTTATCTCTATTTGGTACAGTTTCAGTGGATTATTTATAAGTGCTTCAACACTGATTACACATTTGTCGTCTTTGCCGCAGAGTTCTTCTCGGTCTATTCTCTCGTTAACGTACAACATCCCCGTCTTCAGATTTACCTCGAAATATTTTCTCCTTGATCCAGCAACAATCTGGAACATACGGGATTCCATTTCCTTTATATGAAGATTAAGATCCTTTGCAATATTTCCGAAAGATGTCCCCAGATTTATCTCCTCCACAATGGAATAAGAAAGCTGTCCTGAAACCGCCTGCAAAAAGCATTTCAGCAGCACAACGACGATGTCCACCCAGATAGAGCCCGATCTGCCGTGAAAATACATTTTTCCAGTCAAAGAATACGTACACCGAAATGTGACCAATTATGTAACGTCACCAGACCAACCATTTAAACGTGATAAAGAAAAACATTGCTATATTCCAGAAAGATGTCTTCCTTGCGTCGTTATCGTTCACCACGTTCTTCTCTTTGTTTCAAAACCATAAAATGTTATCATCCTCTGAAACTGGGAGGAGACACGAGGACCCAGGTTGGAAATGTTCATGTGACGGTCTATTATGTCCCCTTGTGGACGAGCGGAAAAACTACGTCCACAATTAACATAATGAAGCACCATCACACAGTGCTGTTTATTATTTAGCACGACCCAAAGGAAATTAAGAGTTTTGAAGCACATGTCTCAAACGCGCATCTTGCAAAAATGTGTTTTTTTAATTATATGAATGGATATATATA
>JAUZNJ010000034.1:113571-132749 GCA_034780135.1 Jordanella pulchra
TATATTTTTTTAAGAATTTTCAAAAGACCCATTACTGACCTTTCTTCTCTGCATGTAGGACCTCACAAAATGTCGGCATGATAGATGGAACTGGAACCAAGAAGGATCAAGGAGACTCCCCAGCACCAAAGCGGAGGAACCTGGCAGCTTGAGTTTTACATTAGGTAAACGTAATTGACTGACATTTATGCACAGTGGTGTGAATGTTGTTCCCATATTAAATGCAAAACATTACTGGACAGAGATTCACTTCTGGGAAAATGCTGAGAAAACACAAAACACTGTGGTGTGTGTTTAATTTTTTTTCCTCCATTGGGTAAAGAATTAATCCAGCTGTATCAATCTTTTACATTTTTAATTTTTATAAGGTGTTGACAAAATAAAGGTAGTAATTACACTGACTCTTATTGTGCTTACTGATGCAGACAAAACTTCAAGTTTCATTCAAGCTTCTTAAACAAGCCTCTACAATGGGCATCCCCAAACTCGGTTCTCAAGGGCTGCTGTCCTGCAGCTTTTAGAGGTTTCCCTGCTTCAGTACAGCTGCTTTCCATTGATAGCTGATTAACAGCCTTTTTGCTGAACTGCAGTCATCAGTCAGCTGTGCTGAAGCAGGGAAACCTCTAAAAGCTGCAGGACACCAGCCCTCGAGGACAGAGTTTGAGAATGAATGCTCTACAAGTTTAGTTTAGACTGTTGCAGCATTAATTAAAAAAGCTGACACATGGCATCTCACATTATGTGCCCTACCACTTAATTATAAAATACTATTTCTTAACTATAAGAATGCTACTGTAATTTAAAGCTGATGTTTTCACTAGTTGGCTCATGTCTTAAAAATGTGATGAAAAATGTATGAAATGTGTAAATTTGAAACCTCTCCAAAAACAGGGTTGCTAAAGCACTATAGCAGGGATCCCCAAACTCTGTCCTAGAGGGCTGTTGTCCTCGGGTTTAAGTAGTTCGGCATCAATTCTTTGAAATCCTACAGGGGAAGTATATAGCTAGATGCTGTGCTCTGCTGAAGAGGATAATGTATCCTCAAAATTTGCACTTGGGTGCGCTCTTGAAGTGTTTCAGAACCCACTTTTCAAACTTGATGGCCTGATATTCTGTGCAAAATAAGACTCAAGGGTATTTAGTGAATATTCTACTGGTTTCACAACTCTGCCAGACCGTCATCAGATTATGTTTTGGATTTCAAATTCCCTTTAAGATCCCCTTGTCTCAAACGGATGGTGTGACAAAAAGAAATAAAAACAAGATTATTTTGTTTTCGATTTACTTCAAGTATGCTTTATATTTCTTTCTAAACATTTCTTGTGTTGACAAAAACAAAGATGTTCCCAAAAATGCATATTCTAGTCCAGAGGGAGTGCTACAGGGTAATTTGCAGTTAATATATCTTTTTAAAAAAAAAATTTTTTGTGTGTGTGAATAAATGTTGTAGGCTTACTTGTGCAGCATCATATGCTAGATGACCATGAATTCTGAATTTCAGTAAAATGTTTTTACCAAGGGGTTTTAAATTTCCTGACTTGGACGGGTTAGGAAATGTGATTTTTGAAAGGCTAAGGCGTAAAACTTTGCAAACATTGCATCATTGACTGTTCCTACCACTTGACTTCTAAGGACAATGTAGCCAGTTTTTTTTTAGCCATAATCTGTGCGGCATTTTAAATCTGTTGTTGGCGTCATTGTATTGTTTATATTTTATTTCCCAAGACTTCAATATTGTGTATTCAGAAAACACCACTAAAGTTTGAAATAATAAAGTTAACAATTTTGAAGTTCAATGATAATTTTTATAATATTAATGAAACTCTTATTGAATACTGCACCAGATGACTTGAATACAAGAGGAGCATGTAACTTAAAAATGTGTTTATGCTACCAGTTAAGTGAGCAGTAATTGTCAGGGTCCTAGTATATCTGTTATCGTTTGAGTGTGAGCCAGCTTTCTTTCCTGAAGATGTCTGCTGGAGGGCATGGTGTCCCAGGGGCAGGTGGCACACCGGTGCATCACCACAATCACCTGAGATCCCCCTGTGATGGAAAAGTACAGGTCCTTCTCAAAATATTAGCATACTGTGATAAAGTTTATTATTTTCAGTAATGATACAAATTGAACTTTCATATATTTTAGATGCATTGCACACCAACTGAAATATTTCAGGTTTTTAATTGTCTAACACGGATGATTTTTAGCATACAGCTCATGAAAACCCCAAATTCCTATCTCATAAAATAAGCATTTTTCATCCAACCAATAAAGAAAATATTTTTAACACAAGTCAACCTTCAGATAATTATGCAAAGTTATGCACTCAATACTTAGTTGGGAATCCTTTTGCAGAAATGACTGCTTTATTGTGGCATGGAGGCAATCAGCCTGTGGAACTGCTGAGGCGCTATGGAGGCTCAGGAGGCTTCGATGGCAGCCTTTAGCTCATTCAGAGTGTTGGGTCTTGTGTCTCAACTTTCTCTTCACAATATTCCACAGGTTCTCTGTGGGGTTCAGGTCAGAGTTGGCAGGCCAGTAGAGCACAGTGATACCATGGGCAATAAACCATTTACCAGAGGTTTTGGCACTGTGAGCAGCTGCCAGGTCGTGCTGAAAAATGAAATCAAGCTTTTCAGCAGATGGAAGAATGAAGTGCTCCAAAATCTCCTGATGGCTAGCTGCATTGACCCTGCCCTTGATAAAACCCACTGGATGGCTCTGGATGTTTCTACACCAGACTCAGTCCACTGCTTCCGCAGGTCCCCCAAGGTCTAGAATCGTCCCTTCTCCACAATCTTCCTCAGGGTCCGGTGACCTCTTCTCATGCAGCGTTTTCTGCCCCACTTTTTCCTTCCCACTGAGGTGCCTTGATGCAGCACTCTGGGAACAGCCTATTCATTCAGAAATACCTTTCTGTGTCATACCCTTTTGTTTGAGGGTGTCAATGATGGCCTTCAGGAAAGCAGTCAGGTCGGCAGTCTTACCCATGATTGGGGTTTTGAGTGATGAACCAGGCTGGGAGTTTTAAAGGCCTCAGGAATCTTTTGCAAGGTTTTAGAGTTAATTTGTTGACTCAGATGATTAGGTTCATAGCTCGTTTATGGACCCTTTTCATGATATGCTAATTTTCTGCGATGGGAACTTTGGGTTTTCATGAGCTGTATGCCAAAATCATCTGTATTAAGACATAAAAAACCAGAAATATTTCAGTTAGTGAGCAATGAATCTAAAATATATGACTGTTCAGTTTTTATCATTGCATTATGGAAAATAATAAACTTTATAATATGCTAATATTGTGAGAAGCACCTGTACATTTAACTGCAGATAAAGGTAAATTTTCTAACCTCCCTTGCTGAAATAAAGTGTGGTAGTTATGTTCTGATGCTGGGAACACGCACTCCTCCAGCACGCTCATTCTGAATCGCGTCTCGGACTTCCAAGTTGTACTCAGGACCTCAGTGCTTTCCTCCTGACCATACCTGCAGCTTTTCTCAGTAAGTCGTTACTCTTTCATCTGCAAGATTGTTTGTGTTGCATACTCAGCTTTGATTTTGTTCTCCATTTCAGATTTTGAAGAACATGTAAGTCTGAACCTGATCCCCTGCTATGAGGTAAGATCACCATCAAAAGAAACTTCTACATAAAGACAGTTGTGTGGATATTAGTCAGAAGTTGAGCATAACAGAGTTCTGAAAACTCATTAAAAACGTATAAATACAGTTCAAATAGTTGTGACTTCAATAACTAATACAAATTTCAAGTTTTAAATGTGTACTTTATTCTTCAGGAATACAAAAAGTAGCAGCTCTTTGAGAATACGGATTTTTTTCCTTTTAGAAATTCACAACAGCAGCGTCAAGGGTTCCAAGGCTGGTTAATGGAGCACAGAGTGCTAAGAGCGCCAAGGTAATGGCCCAGGAAGCTACGGACCAAAGACAGGTAAAATGTTTCATAAAGAATGCTTCTACTGCGGGTCAGTTTTTCCGCTTTAAAAACGGTTATTAATAAACTGATAATTATTGTATATTTGTCTTTACATACTCCAAAAATAGATAAGCCATTTCTTTGTTTTAAACCGGAAGTTTACCACTGTTGCCAAGGCAACACGTTGGCATCTCACTCGGGTCTACTGCAAACATTTTGTCTTACTGGACCTTTGCTGGCTACATTTACTTTAAAAAAAGAATATAACTAGTTTTGAAATGTAACTCATTTTGAAAGTAGGGAAGTTTGGATGAACAGACGCATTACTAACAAAAACAAGAGTTGATTTTAGCTAACCAGGCTTTAAAAACACAAGCAATTTTTTTAATCTACTTAAGCCAGACTACACTTTGACAAAATATGCTAGTATATTAAAAAGCCTTTGTACAAATGTTTTCTTTTATTTCCAATCTGTCTTTATAACAACCTGTGAACAGATATTTGCTCAGACAAATACTATGAGTTTACAAGTATTTGTTATGCACGACTTCTAATATGCACACAACTGTCCTTTAGTTTACAAGTTTATTTTAATACTGATCTTACCTCATACCCTGCACCCTCCAGAAAAATAGTAATTGAAATAAACAATTTGAATTGATTCCTGTGTCAGACTGGTTTTCTGGATATGGGTCATGAAAATTCCTCACACTGTGTAGTTAACAGAAACCATCTTTTCATTGAGGAAAATGCTGATTTACCAACTAATGTAGTTTGTTAAGAGATAATTTCATAAGAAGTTGTCATAATTGAAAACGGTATGGCAAGGTAAGTGAGTGCAATGCACAGCACTGAACTGTGCTCTGCCCCGGCAAAAGTATTTGTATGTATGTATGCATGCCTGACGACGTCGGGGGCGTGGTCCTAATGAGATAACAGATGGGGTACTGGTGTATCTCCTCCCAGATCTGGACCAGGGCATTGCTGAGCTCCTGGACAGTCTGAGGTGCAACCTGGTGGTGTCAGTTGGATTGAAACATAATGTCCCAGAGGTGTTCTATTGGATTCAGGTCAGGCGAGCATGGGGGTATCAATTCCTTCATCCTCCAGGAACTGCTTGCATACTCTCGCCACATGAGGCTGGGCATTGTCGTGCACCAGAAGGAACCCGGGACCCACTGCGCCAGCATAGGGTCTGGCAGTGGGTGCAAGGATTTCATCCTGATACCTAATGGCAGTCGGTGCCGTTGTCTAGCCTGTATAGGTCTGTGCGTCCCTACATGGATATGCCTCCTCAGACCATCACTGACCCACCACCAAACTGGTCATGCTGAACGATGTTACAGGCTGCTAGGCACGTTCTCCACGGCTTCTCCAGACCATTTCGCGTCTGTCACATGTGCTCAGGGTGAACCTGCTCACATCTGTGAAAACCACAGGCCGCCAGTGGCGGACATGCCAGTTCCGGTGTTCTGTGGCATATGTAAATCAAGCTCCACGGTGCCGGGCAGTGAGAACAGGGTCCACTAGAGGACGTCAGTCCCTTGGGTCACCCTTGTGAAGTCTCTTTCTGATTGTTTGGTCAGAGACGTTCACACCAGTGGCCTGCTGGAGGTCATTTTGTAGGGCTCTTGCAGTGCTCCTCCTTGCACAAAGGAGCAGATACCGGGCCTGCTGATGGGATGTAGACCTTCTACACCGCTCTCCTGGAGTAACTGCCTGTCTCCTGGATTCTCCTCCATGCTCTTGAGATAGTGCTGGGAGATGCAGCAAACCTTCTGTCAATAGCACATATTGATGTGCCATCCTGGAGGAGTTGGACTGCCTGTGCAACCTCTGTAGGGTCCAGGTATCGCCTCATACTAACAGTAGTGACAGTGACCCTAGCCAAATGCAAAACTGGTGAAAAAGAGTCGGAAAAGATGAGGAGGGGAAAAAATGTCAAGTGGCCTCAACTTGTAAAACCATTCCTGTTTTCATAGTCGTCTCGTTGTTGTAACGGAGTTGAGAAATTTGTGGACCCAGAAAAGAAAAACCAGACAGCGAGGTGCGTTTGACAGTTTATTAAACTAGTCTTCCGGGTCGGTGACGTGCAGAACCAGCAACGGCAGGATCTTTCTGAAGGGAAATATGAGCGTTACTCGAGGGAGGATGTGGAAAAGTCCGGAGGTGCAGCCGATCAGCCCGCACGAGAGTGATACAATCCCCGGGAAGGAGGCTCCGTTCGTTGGCAAAGCCGGTAGGTGTTTTACTGCTTAGAGTCAGGAGATAGATCCTTTTTGTGAAGTCGGGGCGAGCAGAGAAGAGGTCAGAGCCGGGAGATCAGACGACAGAGATACCAGTCCGTAATCCAGAATCGGTGTCCTTAGGGAGGCAGGGGTCAGAACCAGAAGATCAGATGGCTGGACAAAACTTAATCAAAATCCGATGGAGATATATCTGGGACAGAACGGGGGTCAAAAACACAGGCATCCAACATCCGACAGGGGCTAGGTAGAAATCCAGGTCTCAGGGGAAAAATAGTATTAATCAGACAGGCAGGCAGGCAGAAAGAACGCTAGAAAATGTCTCACCACAAGGCTCAAACAAATAATCTGGCACTGGTCCAAGATCTGGAGCGGGTTAATATAGGGAGATGAACAGGTGCAGCTGATGTGTGAAGCAGAGACGGTAGGTGGGGGTAATCAGACCATCAGTGCAGAATCATGACAGTTGTTGCCCTTCTAGTGCAACAGTTGTTAACTTCATTAACATCAAAGCAGCTGAAACTGATTAACACCCCCCTCTGCTACTTACCTGACCAAATCAATATCCCAGAAGTTTAATTAACTTAATGCTATGCTCTGATTACAAAGTCTTCCTTTAATTTTTTTGAGCAGCGTATTAACCAGAAGGTCCATCCGACAAACCAAGACCAGGGATTCCAGGATGAAACGGCTTTGTCCTTCAGCAACTCTTTTATTTTATCATGGATCTTGACCAAAATACAGAAAACAACTCAGGATAACCCAACTATTCTAGATGAGTTCTGAGAAAGGTAGAGCCACAATAGGACCAAAGTAGAGCTAAGGAGAAACGTGCTGTCTGGAATGAAAATCTCCCCCGCCGGATCAGACTGTTAGCCCTTTACCTCCACCCACCTCTCTACTCACCCAGCGTCTAAGCAAACATCACTCTGTTTTAACCATAAGCTTTATCAAAGTTAAGCCTAAGTAAGCCTAGTCTTAAAAGTAGACAGGGTGATAAGGTTGGTGCTTCCTGAAGGTGTTAATATGTTAAAGAGGAGAATATTCCAGAACACCAGTTAGTTATGGGGTAGCTACCACAGGGTGCTGTGCTGGGCCGAGTTCTCTTTACCTTCTAGTTGATGCAGTTATTAAAGTTGGCGGTATACCTTTTTTATAGTTATACTGATGATACTGAGATGTGTTTATATGTTAAGAGTGTGTTGTAGACATGAAAACCTGCACATTTTTTTCTTCCTTTACACTTACAAACGACAAGTTTATCATATTTTGATGATTGCTCAGAAGAGAAACGGCTGCAGATTCACAGCAGTACTACCATCACCTCAGATTTTCAAAAAAAAAACAAAAACATTTTTATGACCTGGGTTTTACTGCATCACATTAAAATAAGGATTTGTTGACTGATTAGGTTCTAATATGTTTGAGTGGATCAAACTGAATTGATTTCCATTTAATTTATACTTGTTTGGATTTAGTGTTATTTTTAATATTAACAGGACCTTTTTTTAAATGCCTTGAGATCAGATGTGTTGCCATAGAAACAGAGGAAACTCTAATATAATTGGTTGGATGGAAGAGGATCTCCTGCTTTTCATCATTAAATTGTTCCTGATGGTTTGCTGATCAAACACTATGCAGCTGCTGTGTGTCGTCTCTCAGGTGGCTGTGAACGGAGCCCATCTTCTGGAACACAAACACCGCGTAGATCTGGACCAGGTCAACACCGTCTGCATCTCAGGGGACATCAAAGTTCAGGCCGGGACTTCCTCCCTGCTGATTCTGTGAGATCCAGTGGCCCTGATGGATGGGATTGTTTCCTCTTAAGGGGTCAAACCAAGCAGTTTTTTTTTCTTTTTTTAGGGTCCCATCTCTCCTTCTGTCAGTAAGACCAGACCCACATCAGAGGTAAACAAATTACGAAGCAAGCAAACGTTTCCTCATCTTCTTTGGTTGCAGAGTTTAATCTCCTCCTTCATCAGGCAATAGTCTCATCCTCTGGTGATCTGGTAGGTTCCTCTGCTCCACAGCAGAAGGTTCTGTTGTGTCCATTCATCAAAGTCTCACTCACAGGGTCAACATCACATCGTTTATCACATATTCCTTTGGTTTCTTATTTAGAACCAGTATTTGTTCTCTACCTGAAGCCATACCTGAGCATTTAGAAGACTTCAATCAGACGTGAAAAGTACAAATCAAAGCTGCTTCTTATTGAACCTGTGTAAAAGGTGCATTTACTTTAGCTGTCCATTAAATAGTGGAACTTCAGTATCATATAAAGTTTTACCAACTGATCTTCAAAGGGATTTTAAGTATAAAAATCTGTAAACTCCAAACACGCAGAGCTGATTTTCATGGAAAGCAGTTTTTGTGTTTTAACTCAACATTCAGTGTTTGTTTCCTTTAATTATCAGATTATATTCGAATAAGCAAACATCTAAAATCTGTGGTTGGAGGACAAATAAATGAAAATACTTACACCCTTAAAGAAATGTATTAATATTAATTTCTAAAGATTGATAAAGAAGGATGCATTTTATGCTGCTATTAACCACCATCACTGTATTCATTTGCTGTTGAAGTTTAATATAGTACTACTAGTAGTGATGTAGCTGTGTAACTGCTTAAAAATTATATTGTAATATTAAGGCTGAAACAATTCATTGGATTAATTTTGATTAATTGATTTCTTTGAAAATAATCTGAAGTAATTTAGTAATCAATTAATCATTAACTGGAGTATAGAGACTCTAAAACATGCCTTAAACTGACAGAGTGACCAGCTTAGAGCATTAATTATACCTAAATACCATAAAAAATATTTATATATTTTGCATTTAAGATTTTAAAAAAAGTTCATCAATATGCTCTATCCAGAACTCAAGTGAAAAAGTTTTAGTTTTACCTGGTTTAATTCTGTAAGAAATCTTCTTAAAGTAAGGAAATTTTTTATATCTGATTATTAATGGCTAATATAATTTTCAGATTAATCAATTAGCAAAATAATCATTAGTTGCAGCCCTACTTGATACCATCTGTTGAATTTGAACTGGTAGCCCGCCCCCGTCGGAAGAAATAGAATTAAAAACATCTGCGCATAATGCAGCTGGAAGTGATTCTACACGCATTTCAACCAAAATAAAAACGTCACTACTGAACTTAAATATTGTGGCATTTTAAAAAAATCAAAGCAGATTAAAAAATTGGAATCTAAACCAGCAGATGCTGAGCCTGCCTCCATTTTCATCAGCTGCTCTGCGAAGCCCAGAGGAGCTCCGATTAAAGCCTGAGATGAATGAAAGACTAAAATATTCCTTTACATTCCTTTGATTATATTTATTTTGTTTGTAACTTAAAGCTACTGAAATTAAAACAGTTTATCAGAAAAAGAATGATTTGTTTTATCATGGAGCCTCGATCAACTTTGAATTTATATTTAAAAGCTACATTATGATAAATGTGCATTACTTTATGTCACATTTAAGTTTGAATTGAACTGCCAGCATGGTAATTTAAAAATTGCTGCATTTTCTTAATTTGAACAAGCCATCAGTATATATATCCCCTGCTCTGCTGCACCTTATAGAACTAATATGATCTGTGAGGCATTTTCTCTGGTAATAAAAGTCTGTATAAGGCTAAAGTATATTACAAATATTTAATGGTCGAATTTATTTTTGATTAAGTTATGCATTTAGTCTTCCTTAGATATGAGATTTATTTATTTTATTCCTCACTGTAAAAGTCTACCAGCTCTCTATGAGGGGATTTTCTTCCAGTTGACCTCACAGATTTTCTGTTCTTTGCTGACTTTGAAATGTGCCTTTAGTCACTGTGATAATAAAGTATACAACCCCTGCACATCTACTCTAATTTCCACGTGAGGACAAGTGGAAATAGACTAGATCATGGTGCTTTACCAAACTTCCCATGTTCTATTGTGGTTATCGTGTTGCTTTGTTGGTTGTCTGTTGAGCAAGATGTTTATTTCCAAAAAAATACCACAACACAGTCAAGGTTTGTCTTTCTGTCAAAAGAAAACTGCAACCAGGTCTGAGCATTTTTAAAAAGGTGGACATCACTCCTTAGCCATGATATTAAACAGCACAGGAGGTCATTGACACTCTTCAATTAGAACAAATCAGAAAAACTTGTCCCTTCTTAGCCTCTTTGTGTTTCTTTTTTCTTTCTATTTTTTTTCCTTTAAACAGTTCCCTCTTTCTGCTCAACACATAGAGGAACATCCAGTTCCTTCAATATCTGTTTTTCAACCCTTTAAGAACATTTTGATCCTTTGCATCTTCTATGCAAAGCATAACTTTAAGCCAAGTGACGCATGGAAGCAAATTTAATAGACATCCTATCAGGGGGGATGAAATATGTTTCTATCAGCTTCACCATATTTGAAAGTTATCCATCCAGTGGTGAATAAAACAGTGTAGATTCAAGCTTTTCTACACCGTTGAAGGGTATCGTTTTCTTTTTTTTTTTTTTTGTTTTTTTCTCTATATGTTCAGTCAGATGGATTATGCTTATAGCTACGTTAAAGCTAAAAAAACAACACATTTGAAATGACTAAAACCCCTCTAATTTTGACATGTTTGTTTATTAGATCCGCTGTAAGCAGCTTATAAGACTGCAGTAAAGTGTGACTTACTTTTCTTCTAAGGACTCGGGTTTCTGCCGAACAGAGGCAGCAGAGATCTGGAACTGTGTCAGCAGCTTCTAAACTGTTCAGTCAGGAAGCGAGAGCAGCAATGCGGAAGATAATAAACAGCAGCGGGATGTGAGTGTGTGCGTGTGTGTGAGAGAGTAAAACCGCGCAGAAGAGCGAGCCACGCCACTTAAGAGGGGTTCCCTTTACCGACAGTGTGCAGAGAGCGCACAGGCTGTCAGAGGCGTTTCTGAGCGCAGAGAAGGCAGGAGAGGATCCGGGGTGGATCAGCAGTATTTCCAGGGTCCGGAAGGACTGCCTGTGAGTTTTCCCACAGTGAAATGACCAGATTTGAAGGCTGAGCTGAAGCGCAGTTTCGCCTGTCGTCGTGCGCCTCTACGGCAAGATCTCAAATGCCCAAAGAGTGCAGGAGAAAGTCCTCCAAGGACTTTGGGATTTCTGGGACTGGACTAACCGATGGAAGCCGTGTAGAGAGAAGGAGTGCCGCGAGGTCCTCCAAGATCTGCACAGAGCTGATCCAGAAAGCCGCCCTCGTCGCCGCGCCGCCCGCAGCGCCGGCGCTCATGGATGCGCCCTTGGTGCCGCAGGTCACCATCACCCCGGAGGGAGGCGGCTCCTCCAGGGAGATCCAGCAGGAAGACTTGGACAGTACCGGGGACGGAGCCCTGCGCAGAAAGCTGTCCAACTCCTCCATCTCCTCCACAGGATCCTCAGTCGTGGAATCTGAGGATGATCTGCTGAGCGACAGCGAGAGCAAGAGCAAAGGCCTGGTTACCCTGGAGCACCTGGTGTGCACAGGAGAGGTGAGAGAAAACAGCCTCTTTGCTTTGATCAGACTTGCTCTGTAGTCCTCTTATAGCTTATATCAGTTACTCAGTGATTGGTCCGTTTCTGCATTAACTTTCAGATTTTTTTTGCTTGCAATCAAAGATGATAAACCCTGCAGGGCCAATTAAACATGAACAGAAAGCTAATATTTTTTTTTATAACAAAAACATCTAACAAACGTTTGTAAATAGAGTCAAACAAAAGGAAGAACCTTGAGCTTCATGCTCTAGTGGAGCAGAAAGTCTGGATGTCTCTCAATGCCAGGATGATCCCGTTAGTGTGGGTTTATAATCTAAGGTAGAAGCTTGTTTGACAAATCTCAAATCAAGGTTGAAAGGATTGTAGAGATAAAGTGAGTAATTCACTCTGACCATTCAGTGAAGCTTTTAAAAAACGTTGATTCTTGTTGATTGGTTCCGGTAAGTCTTTACCCAGTCAGTAAATATGCCATTATTGTTACCAATCTTTGATTTTGATCTTTTATCTAACATCCTCCCCATTCAACTGAATGCACGAATCGTATCATTTAGACAAAACTGAAAACATCTTTTCCAAAACAATAAGCTTTGGCTGCATTAAAACTCTCTTATATGAGACAAAACAAGGATGGATCTGATTTCCTGAATTTGTTTTCATGTTAAAATTCCGAAAAGGGGATTTTTTTATTCATGTAATCTTATGTAAAATGAAACGTGGTTTAGTTATCTCACATAGAGGAAGAATCTCTGCTATTGGAGAATCTATGTCTCAGGTCTGGCTGAGGCGACAGATTTGAACTTTGAAAAAGCATTTTTTTTAATTAAAGAAAATAGAATTTAAGAAGTCCACCAGGATTAAAGATGCTTGTCTGTTTTTTGTCGTCATAAACTTTCTGAGAATCTGATTAACTGATTTATTTTACTTTATTTTCCTGAAAACAAATTAGAAATAGTAGAAATTGCATCTAAAATGATGCATTTTGTTATTTCAACCATCCCTTCTGGAATGTGTTCAAAGTAAAACTATGTACAAGCTGTTAGGCATGATATTGGCAATGGTTTAACAATTAAAATGTAACAAAAATATTTGCAGATGGCGCTAATACCCAATGAGAAAGCTCGAGGTTGGCATAGGTGAAAGAAAATCATGATTTTCCAAAACTAAATCTTCATAGACAGCAAATTTGGTTGATTAAGAAAATCGGTTTATCATCTGTGCCTCATCCCACCAAGAACCAGATTTAAATCTAAAATTTAAACAGGACTGCATGACGGCCCTCTGTGTCCAGGCGTGTCTCTGAGTCAAGAAAAGCATCTTAAGACAATTTGAAAGTGACTCAAACAAAACCCAACAATGGAGGACATTTTCTTCTTTCAGCGTTTCTACACTTAGCTGTCTACTATACTTTGTTTATCAGCCACCAAACATATAAATGACTCAAGCAGTGACGTTCCACCCCCTAGCTAATGATTGATCCAAGTCCTCTGAGAAGTTAACAGAAAGATATGGTAACAAGTACCAGTGCCTAATGGAAAACTCTAAAAACTGAGTCAAGTTGTGACCAATGGAAACCTGGCTTAAGAGTCACTTGAAAGAGCAGAACATTAACAAACAAAAAAAAAACAGACCTGCACCATTGGATCGTTGTTTAGAGCTTTTATTTTTCTCCAATTTCATTTCTAATCTCTGAATGAAACACTCAAAACAGTCCTTTTGTCATCTGAGAGTCAAACAGACACTTAATAAGCTTTAGGTCTTTATTCAACCTGATTCCTTAAAGAAGAGAAGATTAGTTTTTAATAATAAATTAGGTTTGGATGAAAATATTATTTCTTTAACCCATAAATCAGTAATACAGTTTGGTGGGATGTTATTAAAAATTTAAAATAGTTTCCTCATTTATGACCTTGAAGTTAGCTAATACTGTATAGTTTTCTCATATTCAGGTTCTTGAAACATGTTAATGATAACAAAATATAATAAACTGTTAAGGGCTAACTGGGAAGCTGGAAATTCCTGCGTCTGATAAAATTCATTTCATGACAGTGGTTGGTGGACAGACATTAAAAGTAATTTAAAGTAGCTGATGGCTGGAGCTCAGGAAGGAGCAGAAACGGGTCATAAACAGGAGCCAGCAAAGTGTTTCCTGACAGGGAACCATTGGGAATCACAAGACTGCAGAAAATAGTCAATTTCAGACAGATTTCTCTATAAACTGTTTAGTTCATCTCCAAGTGATATTAAGTGATAAGTGCGGCTTCCAGTAACCACTTGGGGATGAGTCATTTTGGCAGTTCAGGAGTTATTTCTGGAGCTTTTGGATGAAATGGGCTCTGGAAGATTTCACAAGAGATTATGTTCCCGTCAAAGAGGTGTTGGGTTTTTCTTTCACTTTTAATATAAATGCTCAGATAGAAACAGGTAAAAAATGAAGCTGGGAGAGCGTGTTCGAGAGGAAGGGATGATAACCAGGAAATTTGATTCATTTCCTCAAGTAAGTTTCAAAAGAACGTTTACCAATTTAATCATTTCCTGTCTTATGACTTTATGGTCATTA
Source organism: Jordanella pulchra (assembly GCA_034780135.1). NCBI lineage: Eukaryota > Metazoa > Chordata > Actinopteri > Cyprinodontiformes > Cyprinodontidae > Jordanella > Jordanella pulchra. Next base: position 127,788 of record JAUZNJ010000034.1, read on the forward strand.
AAATGAGTCTCTCTGAGACTCCTTTTACTTGCTGAAACATGGAGGCAGCAGCATCATGCTTTGGAGATTTTCTTAAGCAAGATTTGGGATGCTAGCCAGAGCTCATCTATAGATGGAAAGAGCTAAATACAAAATAGATAAAAAAAAATATGACAATATACTCATAAAGTCCTTCGATTTAAACACCCAGGGTTTTATTTGTAAAGAGAATCCCAGATGATTTGTGGGCTTTCTGATTGCACTAAAAGGCTGTGGAAAATGTATTTAATACTTCAAATTTTATGTGTTTAGGCTCATGGTGTATAGGGAGATTGCGAAAAAGCTGCAGTACACCTCAGGTCCAGCTTGTCGTAATTAACAAAGCAAAAGGCATGCAAGCAAACACCCACTAAGAAGACTGCATTCTATTAGTTGTTAACAAAACAAGATGGAGAACCCACAACTGTGTCCATTTCCTGCAGTCCGTTCCTGATCACAAAAAGTATTCTCTATTATGAATCGAGTATGAAGTGCAAAATAACAATCTACAGGTCCTACATATGGAAGTAAGAACAAGGTAAGAAAGGGTCCATCAATCATTTTCCTGAAGTGTGTACGTAACTCTGCCTTCAACTATTCCAGACTAATCTAAGGCTACATTCAAACTGCAGTCTGAAGTGACCCAAATCCATTTTTTTCGCCTATATATGACCTGTATCTGACAATTTCATGTAAGTCTGAACTACACTGATCCGACCCAGGCCACTCGGTTATGTGGTCCTGAATCCGATAAATTTTTAATCTTTTCAAATGCAACCCGTTTCTGAAAGGCCAGGTCACATTCATCAGACCCACACCTCATTAAAAGTCAAAAAAGGTCCCTATTCTGCATCTTACAGGAAGAAAAAACAACCATGGCAGACAATAATACGGAGAGCAGTCTTTCTTTTTGATCGTCAGATTTCACAAAAAAATAGGAATTGAGCATTAAGGCCTTATGTGTAAACATAGTCTAACAATCCTACCTCCAGACCAGGAGTATCATTTATTAAACTGTTAGGGATCTACATTAAAAGTGTAAATAAACCTTTAGCCACAGCACTTTTTGTTTTGTGTTTTACCATATGAGGGCAAGTTACCATTTCTGGTACTGTAAACACACTGACCTTCATTTGTACCATGAAAATATATGCATTTTTAAAATACTATAAAAATAATAAGGTCTTGTTCTGTCCTTCAATAACACCTTTAGGTTGAAATGTTGATTTGCCGTATCAGTAATCAAAGTTCCCTTTAAAGGTTTAAACCAAGAAGCTGAAAAAAAGTTGCATAATGCAAAAGATTTATCAAACCATGCACTGGGCAGACACAAAAACAATCAAAGTTCTTTGACAAATCAGACATCAGGACCATCAAAGCACAGACCTTGAAAACTGAAATTCTTTGAGTAACGTTGTGAGCAAATGACGAGCTTACATAATCCCTGGTAATGACTTAATATCCCTTCACTGGAAAATGGGCAAATGTCTCACGACATGTATGATTCATGACACAGGTCTATGAACTGAAACCAGTGTGAATGGAAAGTAACAGGTAACATTATGACATCATTTTGTTTGCTCATTTAATTTGTCAACCCATCTGGAAGACATTTTTCTATTTAAGATCCTTCCTCCATCCTCATATTCTAAAGTGTGAGGTTATTTGTTTATGATTTATTTCAAACATTTCGCCTTTCCCTTCCTTTAGCTAACAGACCTGAGCTACAGGCTTGGTTTTAATCTGAATTGACTCTGAGGGTGGAAATTATTTGCTTGCCTTCTGTCATTGTTCTTTGTAGCTCAGTCCTTCAGGAGATGTTTGCATGCATGATACATCTTCTGTTACAGTGCTGCAAAAATATATTTGCTCCCTTTAAAATGAAATTTGTCAATGAAACATAAGAGATCTAGCAAATGTTTAAATGCAAGAAGTTCTTTAAAAATCAGAATCAGAATAAGGTTTATTGCCATTGTTAGTGAAGGAGTTCACAAACTAGGAATTTTTTATGGTACAATCGTGCAACATAAAACAGATAATGAACATATAATGAAACATATAATATAGGATAAATAAATAATAAAAATATCTAAACACTGTGGCTATAAGGCATGCAATAAAAAAGACTAATATATACACTAAGATAAAAATATGGATATAAAATATAAAGAGTAACATCCTACAAGTAATAGTATCTTACAAAAAAATAAGAATAAAATGAGGAAATATAACGGCAAGTAACAAAAGAGCAGCATGAGGTGTATTTACAAAGCTAAAAAAAGCTATCCTCACCAACCTGCACGCTTAAGAACCAGAACCTGTTGGACAATATGAAGTAGGGTAATGGCACTCAACCAAAAGACAATTAAATAAAAAAAAGACAAGCTGGTGATCTTTCTGCCTAGAACGAGATTTATAAGTAAGTTTTTCTGGCTTTGGGGTTTCAGCAAATGGAGAGCTGTTATCCTCAGATGGAGAAAATGTTAAACAGAGGTGAAATTTCCACAGAGGTGAAATTTCCCAGGAGAACCAGAAATTCTCCAAGCACACAGAACAACATATACAACCCAACAGGCTTCAGCTGCCTCATAGTTCATGAAACAAGAATAACAAGGAAAAATTGCATCTGTACAGAAGTTTAATAGACAGAACAACTGCTGTCCAAAGTGAACAGAAGTATATGTTTCATGTTTGGTAAATCAAAATACTTCGACGATTCAAGTCTTTTTTTTTACAATATCCTCACAAAGGTTGGAACTCGGGAAAGTGTGACTCCTGTTACATCAGGTGACAAACCTGCAAACAGTAAACATGGCTGGTAGTTGTAGTGTTATGGTCTAGTAGCTTTAGTTCTCTAGCAGAACAGTGCCTGTCCATCGGAAAGGTTTATTCTGCAGCACAGTGATCCAGAGCACACCGACGAGTCCATCTCAGAATGATTTTAAGAAACGAATTAAGCTTTGCAGGGTAGAGGTTAAAGTTTGAACTTTAACCCAGCAGTGATGCTGTGGTGTGACCTTAAACAGGTTATTCATGCTCAGAAACCCTCCACTGTGGCTGAATTAAAATAGCTTTAGGAAGATGAGTGGGCTAAAACTCCTCCACACTGATTGTGGGATGGACCCTGTGATGGCTCTCATAAGATGCTTGTTAGTAGCAATTATTAGGGGAACCAGTTATAATTTTTAGGGGGGCAGGAGGCAGTTTTGTTTTCACTCAGAGACAGGCTCATTTGGCTAGCTTTTTATAATAAATGAAACCAGAAAGCTTTCTGTGTTTATTTAGTTTTTTTTTAAGAGTAATGGTCCAATTTAATTAGAGATCTGAAACATCTAAATGTGTCAAGAAAGCAGAAGAAGAATAAATCTTAAAGGTTGTTAATACTTTATGACAGCTGTATTTAAAGTGTATTTCTGCAGCTGTGTCTCTGTGTGTGAGCTGTAGGGCGTTGAGAGTGATCATAGTGACTCACCTGCAAGTTTCTGCCTCGATCTGCATCATCAAGCTGTCAGACGGAGACTGTCACACGGCCTGCCGCACTTCCCTGCCTTCTCCGTACGCCGGCTGGAGCTGTCACTGTTCTTTAAACAGCCTGAGCACTCTGTCTCCCGCCAGGCGCCGGTCTTTAACCGACGGTCTTAAACTGGACACTACCCAGGCCTTCAAAGCTCCCATTTTTCATTTGTTCTGACTCTTCAAGACCGATTAAAGAATTCCATGTTAAAGGGAACGAAATGATCATCTCAAAATATGAAGTCTGATGCTCTGACGGAAAACATAAAACCCACACAGAGCACAGCACATGCTCACATGTTCTTGTGTAATCATGTTTTTGTTTGCGGTTGGTTTCCAGTTTTAGTCTTGGCCTTTGACATTTAACAAAGAACTGCTTCAGGAAGTCAGACACTTGAGAGAATCCGCTTTAGCCTTCTCTCATTGACACTTTATCAAACACAGGGCTTTGTAGAGTCGTGTGTTAATCAGAGATGTTTTCAGAGAAAGGAAGATGTTTAGACATATGTTAGACATTGTTGTCGGCGGAGAAGTTCATTCAGGAATGAGGTGGTGCTTCTGCGTTCTGATGTACCTTTGGGTTTTAAGACTTATGACTGTAAGCTTGCAGAACCTGAAAGTTTGGCTTCAGTTGTCTGTGTCTGCTCAGAACAGCACATTCATGCCTCGCTCAGATCAGCACGTCCTGCGCTTTAAAATAAAGGAGCTTCAGATTCCACAAATCAGCAGTAGACGCTTGTGCCCCAACATGAATCATCTGATAAAGCTGTACTACATACAAATAGCCCTTTAAACGTGTTGCTCAGAGAGATTTGTCAGATAATATTTCAGTTGTTTTCATCTGGCACTTATTTTTGTTTTAAGGTTTTTTTTTATGCTTTGTTGTGAGCTCATTTTTTTTACAGAGGAATTGTTGATGAGTACAAAAAAGTAACCAGTCCATCTACCTGGAGTTTAAATGTGAAAGGAAACAATCAATGTGTCCCTCTGTAATCATTTTTTTTCCAACAGATTTTCTCAAAGCAGTGTTACGATCAAGTAGAAAGAAAAGGACATGTGGGTTTTCCCATTCCTGAATATTTAGAAATGCTGAGAGACTTACCATGAACATGGAAATCCCAACGTGATGCTTAGTAGTGGAAGTATCATGGTGTGGGGATGCATTTATATATCAGGGATAGATAAAGAACAAACTAATATATTCAATAGAGATATAGTGTTAATACACGTTTTTGGTCTTCCACTTTTCTATATATATATTTAATATCCTTCTTTCTCTCTCTCTCTATATATATATATATATATCGTCACCTTCTTAAAATAATTGCCTAAGTCATTTTTTGCAATTTTTCATGAAACACAAAAAACTGAACTGGAGGCAATCTCAGCTGGCTTCGGGCAAAGGCAGGGCATACCCTGGACAGGCCGCCA
>JAUZNJ010000034.1:149570-176988 GCA_034780135.1 Jordanella pulchra
CTAAACCCAGAACCATCCATCAAACAGTAAGACTAAACCTCATCCGCTCCTGCGTCTCCAGTCTCCCACTCCACCTGGACTCACCACTTTGCTCTCACTCCTCAGAGACTGTCAGTTTCCAGTCCAAGCCGGTTTTCCCTGGACCTGGCTTTCGTTGCTACCGTTGTTCATTGTTACTATAATAAATTGCGTTTAACTGATTTTTCGCTCTCCTGTCTTGGTGTTCTGCATGTGGGCTCGGAGCTTAAAACCCAACATGACAATGACACTGCTGCATAAAGCTTTGCTTTGTGTCAATCCTGTTGAACTTACTTCATAAGTAACCAGGATTGTAAGGAAGAGGCTCCGCAGCATCCGGTGAAGCTCCACCAGGTTCTGCAACAGCTTTTTTCCTCCTTTCCATCAGACTGTTAAACTGTTGAACTCTTACCTGGACTCCACTTCACACATGTACATAACATGAACTGTTATTGCCATATTGAACCGCTATTTTGCACTGTGAAAATTGTTGAACTTATGTTTTTTGTTATAACCTTCTTTAAAAACTGTTTTTTTCTTGCACTATGACACATTCCTATCAATATTGCACTTAGCATTTCAATTTGATCATATTTCATTTTAATTCTGTTACATTGTTGTTAGCTGTGGGCAAAGAATCATTAGTTCATTAAACATTATGATTACAAAATGCCAATAAAATTAGTCTAAGTCTACTGGAGAAACACAGTGTTACTGGTGATAAAAGTGGATGTATTACCCCATGATATAAGGTTATAGCAAGGTTCCCTAAACCATATATCACTTTATTTTGTGGTTTATTGCTTGTAACAGTTTGCTATTTTTTGTGCATGCATGGGTTTTCAAACATTCTGTAAAAATGTGCAAATTAGGTGAATTGATCTCCCTAAATTGTGCGCTAAATAGTTTGCTCTGTCTGTTGCTCTGTTTCACTGTGACTGACTGGTGACCATAACTGAATTTAACTGCACTGAACTAAGAGAGATCATCTGTGGTTAAGTTTGCCTATTTTAAGCTGTATTCCATTGTAACAGATATCCCTAAATTCAAATTAAATTATTTCTATCAAACTTGTTTAAAGTCAGGCTTTAAAACTGCAGCTTATATGTAGATGTTCAGACCGTCACAAAGAACTGTTGCTGTTCGCTTCTCCATCCATTAGCAGTGACCTTTGACCTAACTCGTTCTGATCATCTGATTGTGAAACACAGAGGTCACACTGGCTTGTCAAAACACCACCACTGATGCTTGACAATGACTCACAGACTCCTCTACTGTCAACGCTGGCAGTTTTCAGCAGACTGGGAATAGAGGAGGGAGTAAATGAGCGATCTACCACAGAGTCATCATTTCAGATAATGGGAAAATGGTAATGCATAATTTACCCAGTGAAGATTTTGTGAGATTCTGAAACATTCATGATGCATAATTTTCTAATGTGATTTATGTGACTCCCAGCTAACACTTTTTGTGCCTGTTGTTTTTCACGTTGGTTCATTTTTTATGCAACAGTTTTGAAGAAAAAAAAACATGCAGCAATAACAAATTAACTCAATATTATTGGTAGGGATTTCTCATAAATTGAAGCTTGTGGAGCATAATGAACAACTTAAGAGTCTATGTTTAATTTAGAACATTTCACAAAGTTTAACAAGTGAATTCTTTTAGGCCTGGTTTGGGATAAAAACCCAATTGGATTTGATATTTGAAGCACATGTCTCATGTTCTGGGTTTGCATAATTGTTATCTGTAGTCAGGTGGCTTCAGCCGAGATTCCCGAAGTTGAAAGGTGAGGCAGCTCAGGCTTCAAGAGCTACAGTTCCTGAAAAAGTCCACTTGAGGCAGCATGTTGCCTCCAGTTCCCGCATTTTTTTTTTTTATTTTCTTCAGCCACTAGAGAGCTTTCTTAGGTGCCCCCAGTCTCTTTCCAAATGATCACATGAGAAAACCCTGCAATAACAAAAAGGTGTATGCAACACATGGACAGATTTTCTTCAGCTCCCTCTTTAGATAATGCTTTTAATGTTTCATGCAGGGCTGTTCGAATATGATATTGATATCAAAAAAGTGTCTGATATCAGCCAAAAAGAGCGAATATCAGAATATATCGGCCTGCATCTAAATGTCGTATCAAAAACACCCCTAGTTTTATGGCCTACTAGTGATCTGCGTTTGGTGCTGTCAGATTTATTCTTGCATATTTGTTAATCAAAATTCCAAATGAATTAGATGGAGGATAATTGTTGAATTAAAGCCTTTAAATTTGCAATAAAACTGCTCATACAATATGAAAACAGCAGGAGACACCCCTCTAAACAGAGTTCCTGGAAATATTATCATTTTCAAAGTCTAAAATTATATATGTATACCAGTGATTAGTTGCATGTGATGCATATATATACTTTTAAAGAACAGTTTCAGGTATTTATTATCAGAAAGGATGAATGATAGAATAAAAAAAATCCACCTTAGGGACCTGAAAGAAGTAGAAGTAGAGATCATATTTCTACCAATATTCTAGAAGTAGTAGGAGGAAGGCCTCCAGTTTTCAGACATTTTCACTGTGGAACCAGGACATGACCCTGACTCTGTCTAAGCCAAGGAATAAACTTTTTGTTATAAAGCTTAAAATCAGAATGGTTCTCAGTTAAATTTGCCGTAATGTTTGAATACTCGGAGAGGAATTCTAGATTTTTTTTTGTTCTTGCCACAATGACGATAAGAAAAAGAAAATTAGTTCTTGTGAAGTATGTAATTAGCTTAAATCAACAACTCAGTGTGATGGACTGTGCTTTTTTATATCACCTTTTATTAACATGCATGCATTATTAACATTAAATTAAATTCAACTAGAATATTGTTCCAAGTGTAAATAAGGATTTAGCATATATCAATTGTTTACAAATGTAAGTGAGCAGGCCAGTTTTGCTTTTGTGTGTTTTTTGTTTAACACAACAAGTCTGGCTTTGCAACTGATCCACCCCACATCCTCTATGGGTCGTGTTTACCTCGTCAGACGTGAGCAAAAACAGGTTTTGTTTGTGTACCAGCTGCTGGGATTCAGGTAGCGTATTAGCTTGACAGGATTGGAAGCAGGGAATGTTCTGTGACACTAATGAATATCAGTTTTATTAGGATATGATTGCGGTCATCAGAAAGGTTATTGCTTTCATAACATTGTATATTAAAAACTATTTAATCTCTTCCTTGTAAACAGTAATTCAATCCTTTTCAAACGGTATCTCCTGTGATTGATGGCAAAAGCAGAAGTTGGTCATCCATACAATGTCAGGGAGAAAATTGCCTTGTTCCCTGTCTCCTGGTTCAAGATTTGTCTCCTGCTGAAAAGTATTTATCAGAAGAGAAAATTCCTTTTCAACTCTGTTTATTTCTATTTTACCACTGAGAAGATGTGAGGTTCAAATGAAAAACAGCAACAGTTTAAGTTATAGTTGGTTGGAGAACAGCAAGAATCTTTAAGAAGCCATTGTTGGATATGATTTAAAAACAAATTCAGACCTGATTTGTCCTCACTGTTGCTTCCCCCACCACTACTAGCTTATAATCTCTTATATTAAGACCATAGTTTTATTTTCATCTCAGTTTGAGTTAAAATCAGAAAGATGAACAAGACTGAGAAATGGTGGAAAAAAAAAAGCTTGGGAAAGACAGAATGAAAGAGAGATGGAGAACGAGGGAGAGAAAGGCTTTTAAAAGGATTTTGTCGTTATTGACTGGTTGCACTCTTCAGCTAATAGCCATTTAAAGATTATGGGCCTGCTGGTGGAAATCAAGGCCTCCATTGTTTGCCTTATTGCATTCTGGCAGATGGGGGCTGACACAACAACACGCAGCATCCCTCCGGGCACACTCGCTGAGCACAGGCCCTCCATCAGCAGATCTCCTATTGAACTGGCCCTAATAACTGGCCATGAATTATTAATCCACCAACCATATTGAAGACAGAGAGGAAAGAGGGTGAAAAAAAAGAAAACAAGGAAAGGTTGTGGAGCAGTTGCAGAGAATATCATTGGCGTTCAGGTGCCAGTCGAAGAAAAAAGGTCCGCTCAAAAGAGTCCCAGGACGACCATTTCTCGGAACGGGGAGGAAATTCCGATAACTGGCATGGGAAGATAAAATATATATTCATTAAATGTCAGATTGCTGATGAAATGGGTCCGATCCATTAGTGGGTAGCGGAGCGGCCAGTTAATGTTTCCCGGTTGCTCTTGGGTTGGGTGGCTTTTAGTGTTGCTTCTAGATAACTGCTGGAAACTGGATCACTTGATCTGAAAGAACAGAAAAGTTTGTTGGAGCAGGTGTTTTTCAAAATTAAAAGAAAAGACGCCGAAATCACAGTCAAGTGCACCTGTTGGTGAAATCCAAGAACTCTGTTGTTACAAGTGAAGTAAACCTGATCTCTGACTTGGAGTTCGGCCGTCTTTTCTCCCTCCGGTCAGGTGATTTATTTGTAGGCATTGATTACTAACCTCAGCTAGACTAGTGTCTCGTTTCTGAAGTAAAACACGTGACAATCTGGTCAAAATGTCACAAGAACATGAACAACTAATACCAAATACTGATCTCTATTTTAAAGATTTGATCTGGCCTCTTCCTGCTTTGTTTGGTCTGCTATCATAATGACAGGAGAGAGCAACCTTTACATAATGATTAGAAGTCAATCTAGTTTCATGGGGTTGAAAGACTTATTTCTGTTTGAGTGAGAATAGCTATTTCATTTCCTGGGCTTGAAAAACTCAATAAAAAAAGCAACTTGCAAAATAATTTGTCGCTCATTAATTTGTTTTTTTTTTTTAAATCCTTACTAAACTAAAACAAATGTCACCCTGTTTTACTTAAGCAGAGTTGGATAATCTGGTTCAGAAAGTAAAAACCCTGGACTAATATTTGCTTCAACTATTTGCTTTGGGAGGTCCAAAACATAGAGAGGGATCACCTGGTTAAGTGTAAAACTAATCAGAGTTTTTACTTTGTGGACCTGGATTTTCCACCTTTAATTATAGGACAGAGAGAAACAAAGAGATTACACATCTTAAAAGTAAAAATAGTTTTGGCTGTATGTCATCCAAAGGCAGTTAACACAAACTGCTCTGATTCATATCAGGTATATAGAATCAGTCTGAAGTCAAGATCAGTCCAACTCATTTCAATACAATCAATTCTTTATGGTGACAAAGTTAGTTGTTATTATTTGTCAGTTGGTTAATATTGCCTTGTTAAACTATTCCCATCAGTGCAGCAATCCCTCATTATGAGAAAACATCTAATGAAAATAAATAAGATTGACTTTATTTTAAATTAAAGAAATCTCTAGTTAAGCTGTGGCCTTAATATGAACAACATAAACGAGCAGGCAAGTGTTTTAAACTGCAGAAAATCATTAGTACAAGATGTTCTTCCACTGCTGTGGTGTGAATTGCTTAAGATATTATCTGTATCTGCACATGGTCTGCAGTGGTCAAACACCTCCAAAGTAGAGTGGTGATTGCCTGTGACACTTTGTCAAATTGTAGAAGAGGAAACAATCCTCAATAATTCTGCTAATCAGTCCTATTAAGGTAACAAATGACGTAGAATCTGTTTACTTTCGTGTGAGCTTTGATTATTTCCAGGATGGTTCTTTCTTACCGACTGCTCAAAACCACACCACACAAAATTCCTTTAAATATACAAAGTATGTTTTCAAGTTACTCAAACTGGTTAACTTCTTGTTTTTATTTATTTTTCTTTCAGCCTAAAGCTCACAGTGAATTAAAAAGCCTTTGGCAGGGCTGTTCTCACTTCCCGTTAATTCCAAATGAAGTCTACCAAGTGCCTGATGAATTGAATTTCCTGTGTCAAAAGCCTGTGATTTCTAAGAAAATAATGAGCAACGCCCCAAGAATCCCCTTTCAGATTTCATTATAAGGGAGAGGTTCTAATTGTGAGGAAATTTAATTTCCATCGCTTTCCCACTTTCTCTCTTTCTCTCTCTCGATGAGTTACTCGCCTGCCGCTGATGATGTGGTGAGGTTTGTTTCAGCTTGACGCTTTGCATGCTTTTAAAAAGCCAATCATCTCTCGTTTAAACCAAAACCACAGCAGGAATAGCATGATGAGCTCGTATCAGGGGACGCAGACAGCTGCTGGAGGTTCACAGGCATCAAAGAGACGCCGAGATAAATCTTCCCTCATCTATCTGCTACAAAGCTGCTCTTCGGGTGAACAGCGGGGTGCACCCCTTTGATCAGCTTACACACACGAAGGAAAACTGAAATGAAAGAAGAGTAAACAAATGCAGTAGCATGAATCGTGCTTTTCTTATGTTTATAGATTTTTTGTTGTTTTATGGAAATTATACTTATAATAAAATGTTTTTATTGATAGTGTGATATGTGTGAAAGGAGAAGCTGAAGCTGTGAAACATTTATGTGTCATTTCCTGTGCAGGTTTTCCCCAGAAAGTACCCACATGAAATAAACTTTGACTCATACCTGCATCTTTTTACTCAGTCCTCCTGTAAAGAGTGTCAGGCTGATGAAAAATATCAAACATAAAGACTTTGATGATTTTTTTTTGTTGTTGTTGTTATAGGGTTAGAATCAGCTACCGAACAGCTTCATTTAGCCTCAAGATGATAAACCGCAAAGTGTTTTTCATGTGTTTTTTGTGTCTTTTACCAACGTGTTTGTGTTATTCTGTAGTATTTAATAAAGTATGAATAATATACTGAATTTTACAGTATTTTATGATGATTTTTCGGGGGACCTGTTCTGGACAGTTTAACCAGTTTAACATTGTGGTTGGACTGGCTGCCATTATGGAAAACACAGACTGTATGAGCTTTATGCAGTGAATTGATCAGGCCACAACAATGATAAAGAGAAAACAAAGGAAAAACAGCAAAAACAGTAACAAAACACCTGATTTAAAACATATTCATATTGAAACTGCAACAAAGATAATAATAACATTAAAAATAAGATGAAAAGCAAATGGATCTGCTGAGACCACAGTCATTTAAGCTTAAAGTGAACAACATAATATGCTTTAATTATGAAAACAAACATTTATGCAGATGTTTATTCACGAGCAGTGCACCATTTTTTATGAAATGTTTGATTGTTATTCAGAAACCGACTTGTATGCTCAAATCTACCATTTTCTTTTGTATAAACTGAAGCTAAAAAAAAATCTAAATATTTAGGGTTGGGACTATTGGAGGCCAGAGCAACAGCTGAATCATTTTTTTTCTGTTTTTTGTATAATCTTAATATTCAACCCAGATGGGTGATTGCTGCGCCAATCATAGATCAGCAAACAAAGCTGGAAGAGGTGAAGAGAGTGCAACCGTGCGCCATGACACAATTATATGGGTAAACGCTTAGTCCGTATGCAACCGAGGAGAAAGAGAGTGGGAAACGCCTGCAGGCATACACTGAATGGGAGGTGGAAGTAGAGGGAAGGCGGGGGCGGGAGGGCAGAAAAGAGGGGGTCAAAATGAACACCATCTGGGTACATGAAAGGGAGGCGGGTGAGGGATGTGATGGGGTGAAACAAAACAAAAGCACCAGTGGTGCCAGCATGTAACCAACAACACCGCCACCATGCATCCCCCCCCCCCTCCACCCCTCAGTCAGGTGGGAGAGAAGCACTGAGACCCACCATCACTCATGTAGACCCTCCCCCTCTTCTCTTATCCCCCTGTGTGTTCAGATCATTGCCAAAGGAGCCACAGGCCACTTGCAGGCTGACAGTCAGCTCCTCTAATGGGCCTGGCTGTTTATTTTGTACTGCTTGGAAGTGGATTAGCTGGAGGTAATTATGGTTAATGATCTGCCCGCCTCACCCCGCTGATCTGTAGTCACCCGTTTGCTTGGCTAGTAGCGGCATATAGCTGCAAGCACCATTAATATGGGATAATGTTACCTATTAGAGCAACAAAAGGGAAAGGGGAGATGGAGATTTGTCAGATGGATCACAGTGTGAAGGGTTTTTAGAGAGAAATGGGGTGGATCCATTTTGGAGTAAATGTGATGTTCGATGAGGTTCAAGGAGCTTTTCAAAATTACAATTTGATTACATCCTCTGACACGCTGTCGTTTCGTAAGGAACGGCCTCGGAGCAAGCGCCATTAAGTTTGCGATTAAGTTTGTCGGGATGTTCCACAGTGGGATTTCAATCAGAAAGCAACGTTCATTGTCAGGCCTAATTGTCCCAGTTTTAAGATGTTTCAATTCACACTGATTATTGAAAAGCTCAAATGTTTGATGAGACAATCTAGCCCTCAGTTATAATAGCATTTACCAGCAACTCATTAACTGAAAGATTAAACTGGGACGTGAATATAACCTGCTTGTTTGATTTAAATACCCATAAAAGGACTCTTTGATAGATCTTTATTTTGTTAACAATAGTAATGGAATTAGATTTTTAGGGCCCAATCTACTTTATCTTAAATGTGAAAAAACACTATTGTGTTAACTAGTTAAAATTGTCTATCTTCAGAAGGTTTCAAAACAAAACTGCTTTCAGATACAAAGAAGGCTTAGACACATTAACGTATTGGGTAATTAAAAAAAATTAGAAAAAAAATACCAAAAAATTTAAATAAGCAAACTTTGAAGTCTATTTTTTCAACAGTTGGTCATTTTTTGCCTTCTGAGGCTCCTATCTAAAGTATGCAAATTGAAAAAGTGTTTAAGCATGTTTTAAAAACACTTTCTGATAATTTACCTTTCGGCTTACAAATTGCTAATAAATATTGTCTCTGACAGTAATTAATAAATAATTAGACAATTTTTTTTCTTTTTATTGAATGCAGCCTAACTGATATTGTTGTTTTACCTTAAAATATCAGGCTGATTTTTTTTTTTTTTTTGAGGAACTCTAAACTTATCATCTTCATTTTCCATGCTAGCAGCCATTCATTGTCATTCACATATTTATGGTAACAAGTTCAAGAGCAGAGAGATGTAAAACAATTTTGTTGCTAAAATAAATCTGACTTTTTGGCTGTGACCTTTGACCTGGAGGCCAAGTGCTGAAAAAATAGATTTTTCTTGTTCATGAAATGCATCCAAATTGATAACTTGAATTTCTTTCTATTCTAAAGATTCCTCAGATGGACCAGGCAGTAACAAAAGAACATATTAATGGCCTATTCTGCCTTTGATCAGGTCTAAACCACAATCAGCGAGTCAAAATGTGAAACATCCGTCTCTTTCTACCTAGAAAACACATAAAAACGGAAGAATTCCATCTTTTTAGGTATGTAATAAGTTAAGCAAAACAGGATATATTTCCTTTTGAAATCCACATGACAACTACTGATCAGAGCCAAACAATAGAAAAAGATTTCTCTCTAACTGAAAGATTATCCTTATTTTTCACATATAATTTCCATTACAGATTCCTTTGAAGCTGGCTTCAAAATACAGCAAAAATTGATTTAAAATAATACACCCTAATAAAGCAACTTACTTACCCTGCTATTAAAAATGTTTATAAATGCAAATAAACATTATTTTCAGAAATATTGGCTTTATTTTAATAAATATGTCACATTTTGGTTTGCATGAATATGATTAATTTCTGTAAAATCTTGTCAAAACACTGAGCCATGTGTTTGAGTTCCCATCGACGCACAGTGGGCCATATAGGAAGTGTTTTCAACTTTAATTTCTGAAAGTGACGAGAGTTAAATGAAATCAGGAAATGTTCCTCTGTTAGAAGCCATGTAACTCATAGTCATCCTAAACACTTTTATCTAATATTGCAGAAATGTGAGACTTTTCCCTTCAAAATGATCCCCACACATGCCCGCGCATGCATGTAGACTGTCCGTCAAGTAAACCATCCAAGAGCGACATCGAAAAAAATGATGTATTTTTCAATCCATCCATCTTGAAAATGCACCAGTAATAGCAACAAAGTGGTTTTTCTCCCCAAAATGAAGTTTTATTTAATCAAATCAGGGGTCAGAGAAACATATCTTGGTGTGAAAAGGACAGGACACACCAGGGTTAAACCGATTACGTCCTGTTAAACAGGCCTTTCAAAGTCTCCATCTCAGACACATTTTCCTGCTTTTTCCAGTAATTTTTGAAAGCCTTCAAGCTGTAATAAAATATCACTTTTTGTGCATCTGTGCATTAAACGCTCTCGGTCTCATAGCATTTTTCTGATGATAATCACATTTTCCCCGAACCCTCCCCCTCGTTCTATTCCCATCTCCCCTTTTAAAGCACTTTGCTCCTTTTTTCAGTAAAGATGACACTAACGTTGGGTGAGGAGAGGGGATGAGAGGCAGCGGGGGGTTTCAGCTAACAGTTCATATGGAGCCCTGTTGATGGCTCCTCATTCTTCACGACGCATGCGTCGCGTCTCCCTTTAGCTGCAAGGGAACAGGGCCTCTACTGCTCTCTCAGGGACTCTCGTAAAGTGCTCTGATGATTCATAATGCAGATGATTACCCAGAATGTTGCTGAAGACCCCAAGTTCCCACTTTGATTCAGAGCCTCTCCAAGCTCCCGCCATGTTATGTCTCCCTGCAGATCTCCGGGAGACGCTCTGATCGTCCATTGCTGCCCTCCGTCACCATGCCTGCAACACGCTTTATTGACACAGAGCTGCCCCCTGAAAGGCCTTTCTACTGCGAATGACAAAGATGTATCCTTTACTCTGTGTGAGCATGAAGGTGCTTTGAAAACAGAGACACATAAAGTTATCTGAGATGTGGCTTAAGATGTGAGTGCAATAAAGAAAAGAGAGAACTAATAATGACTGCAGATCCCAATTCGAGGTTTTATTCTTAAACGATATTTAAAAGCCACATGTCACAATTTTTATAATTTTTCCTTTAAGTCCAATTCAGGCTTTTATCTCAAGATAGATCCATTTATTTTACTCAATGAAATTAATACATAAGAGAAGGTCAATAACTTGATGCTGTTTTCCTTAGAAATATATTTTTAACAATCTCTCTGTAAAGTGCCTTAAGATGACTTGGGTTTTAAATTAGTATTATATTAATACACAAAAAAGTGTTTGTCACAAAGAAGCTGGTAGAGACAAATACCAGCATTGTACCTTTGGTGCACACTGGGACAGAGCTAGAAAGGGGCGGGGCCTCCAAAGGCCCTCCCATCCTAGATGATTGAAGGGCCCTAGATCACTCGGATATAGTGGTTGGTGTTATCCAGAGGTGTAAATATTACCTACATTTAACTATAAGTAAAAGCTACCTAGCTATCTTTTTTTGGCAGGAAAATAATCTTTTTGGTCTATTTCATAAAATATAAACATAAAAATGTTTTTTTTTAGTTAGTTAGCTTCAAAGTGCATGTTTATCGATTGCTCTGGACAGTTCCTACCAGCCGTCGACCTTCAAGCAGTAACATCGGAACAGGAATGCAGAGCAACTTTGAAACGCATACTTTTTTTAAGCTGGATTATGAGCTTTCAACATTGGATTCAGTTTAGTTTATCCACATAATCCTATTAGAGAATAACTTTTTCCTAAAGAAACTTTAATCAAACACCAAATAAGATTTATATACGGCAAAATATAGTAAGTTCAGTCCAGTTATAAACACAATTAATTATATACAAGCATATTCAAACCTATTTACATTGAGCAGCCGAGTTCAGTTCAATATACTGATAGTTTAGAGGTGTTTCAATTAAGGAATCAGTCCCTCCTCTGTGCAGCAACAGTCAACAGTTAATTACTTCTAAACTTTGCAGTAATTCCTCATACTGAGGACTGACAGTGGAAAAGAAAACTGTCTAGAGTGTACACTGTTAAGCTTAGAGCAAGGAAAGAGAGTACTTTATTAAAAAACACCCTATGCACATCTTTTAGAGAGTGTTGTGCATGTTTCCAATTTAGTTGAGGATGTAGTGCAGCTCATATAAGATGACGAATAAAGATGATTCAGCAACAATAAGTTGTTATGCAAGTACTTTTTAAGGATGTTGAGGCTTGTTAGGTATTTCTGAGACTTCACTGGTTCACTTCTATTACAGACTGCTGCTTTTTTTGCTTACATAAAATACTAAACGCTGTGCTCTGTTTCATGCGGTGCTTGGAACTCTCATATGATTGGTTGAGGAACCAGGAAGTAAACACAGGCTGCAAAGTGCACAGTTCTGGACCGCACCTCTAAGTTTGACCTTCGAATTTTACTTCCATCCCTGGTGATAGATCATGAGAATGGTTTTGATGAATTTTGCTGTAAATCTCTCACTTAATACTCCTTTAAAACCTAAAAGGAGTGCTGTTTCAATGATGGAAGGAAGAGTCGGGGTAACATTAAGAACTCATGCTTGTTTTAACTACCAGAAACCATTTTAGTGCATATTGTAAGTGTAAGTTATACATAAGCCATCACATGCTTAAGTCAAGAATTACCTAGGCTTCTATCTCATGAGTATTCATGCTTTATTCATCTGTAGAATTAGAAAGACCGCTGCTTTTTAACTCTTTCCCTACCTGGCTATTTTCTAGCAAACATAAAAAATGCTTCAGGTGCCGAAAGGGAGACAGGAAGGAGGAGGGGATTTAATGAAAGCTTTGGCATCTGTATCCAATTCATCTTGTCAACATTGCTCTGCCATCTTTGCCCAAAAACCAAACCGCCGGCATGCCTTGCCAGCCTCTTTAATTGCTTTCTCTTTTTCTATAGAATGGCAACTGGCAGAATTGACAGACAGGTGCGGCGACTCTGATTAATTAAAATAATAAAGAGGGGTTGAGGACGAAGGGGGGGTGGAATATCAATGCGCGGACAGCTTCTATTGACAGGCAAGCGAAGAGGTGGACGTCAACAGGGCCGGGAACACTGATTTACTCAGTGACAACAGGATGGCCTTCAGGCTTGATGGGATTCTACAGAAGAAAGGCTGACAGGGAGTCAGAAGACTGGCAGGGAGGGGTCTGTATCCCACATCCTCAGGGCCTGGACAGGAAAAAACCTCCAGGTGCCGCAGCAGCTGCAGTGTCCCGCTCTGAAAGTGCAGGTGCCATCACACCTATCAAAATGAGACAGAGTTAATAAAAGCTTTCCCTGGGGATTCATCAGCTCTAACAGCCGTATATTATTTCAGCAGACAAAGAAAACATCTTTCTGAATGATAAGTCCTGAGAGAGTTGGACTTTCTCATTACGTCCCGAAATCACATTGTGTTGGCTAGGTGGACTCAGGGTGAAGGTAAAAGACATTTATTAATCAACAGATCAAGCCACACAAATTCGGAGACGAAACTGATTGTTGGCCAATGGGGTTTATCAAAATGGCCCTTAAACCTTTTGACATTTTTTGATGATGGATTTCGTTAGGGTTTTTATGAGGTATATCAACACAATGAAGTGAATATTTTCAGCAAAAAGAATAGGAAACATAAGCATTTCTATGTAGTTCCTTTATACCAGTACTATGAAAATCACCCTGCCCATAAATTATAACTCAAACTCCAATTAATTTGCCTGTTTAAAGCCTGACTTTTTTTTCCTGCTACTCTTGGGAATAATAGCTTCCTCTCAACCTGAGAGCATATATAGGCCTTAATTCTCAAGACCTGTTAAAGATTCCCAATTGGAATGAGGGCTGGACTTTGACTAGGCGATTCTTACACAGCGATAGTTTGCTATTCAAACCAGGGGTGTCAAACTCCTTTCTTCGAAGCTTGGTGTCCTACAGATTTTGGTTTTGTCCAATATACCTAAATCCAGTTCTGACTAACCTCCTCATTCACTAAAGTTCTACAGAGTCCCAGTAATACAACAATGTCTCACTCCTAACGCATCAAATATTGAGTGTGTCGACTCAAGGAAGACCTCCTAAAGTTGCACCCCTCTAGAAGACACTAGCCCTCACAGATACACAGCTTGACACCTGTGATCTAAATCATGCTGTTGTAATTCTGGCTGAATGTTTCAAGGCTGTTGTCCAGCTAAAGAGTGAACCTTCCCCCTGTTCTCAAGTCTTTTGTACTCCCTGACATTAAAGCTTTCTTGGGCCAGGCGGACGAGCATGTCTTGGTTGGAAATTTTTCAGATGAAGGATCAAAAACTGATGCGTAAAAAATGCTCAATTTAAACCGAACAATCAAGTGTAACTTTAGTTCTACATAATCTCAGTCAAATGTCAAATAGAACATGACAAAACCAAAAACTAATTTCCAATGAATGCAATTAGCTGGGTTTCCTTAAATAAAAAAACTTTAATCCATTCTGACTGTATGATCTGATTGAATTGTCTGTGTAAAGCACCTTGAGATGTGTTGTGAATTGGTGCTATATAAATGAATCAAACTGAATTGAATTTCCATTGCAGTCCTTACATACACAACCCCCCTTTTTGGTTTTAGGGGTGAATTAGTTTTTACATAGGTTTCATCATGAAGCTGTTTGTTCATTGATGCTCTCTAACCAACATTTGAGTCCTTCATGGTGCATCTGCATTAATAATATTAATGTTGACTCAACTGAATCTATTTGCCATTTGCAATACAGCTAACATCAAGTTATTAAAATGTTTGACAAAAACACCTGCATCCATCTATCACAATAGAGGCCACAACAATAAAACAGTATACATAAGATTTCTGTTAAAATTGTTTTGAATATCAAGGCTAGAAACACTCCTTTATGAAACAAACATATTTCGGCTTCCTTGCGTTAGAAGAAAATGCGGTTAAATAAGGCTAATTGGTTATTTAAGGTGTTTATGTTCTCATTCTGTGCTTGCATGAATTCGTTATCAGCAGAGTTTGTATACTGCTACCAACAAGATTAGGAGCTAAGACTCTCTGCTGGTGTTATTCTCTAGCTAAAGAGCTAAAGGCTTTGAAAGCTGCTTTAGTTTTCTTTTTTAATGCTTCAAATGTATGTTTTATAACACATTGCAGCATTTCTTCAAAAGAGTGCAACGAGAGGCTGGAAGTAGCATCCACCCATACTGTGGGCTGAAATGTGAGAAGTGTAAGTTTGTGTGTGCGAAAGCTGACCTGCAGTGCCCACATCCTCAAGCTGACACTTTAGAGCTGCTCTGTCTCAGCTGAGCGTGTCAGAACAACAGAGACGTGGAAAAGACCGGCATGTTTACCACTTCTCTGTGAAATCAAATACAAGCTGCAGCCGACTGTGTGAAAGCAGCAGATTGAGCCATTCACAGCTTCAAAGTTTCTCTGATATGCTGCGGAAGTGTGGCTGCAAAAAGCATCTGAATACGACCATTAGCCTTTTTTTAACCACTAATGTATAAAAACAACAATTAGAAAATGGCTTCAGCTGTGATTTATCAAATGTTAAGGAAGTTATTTGATACCCCCAATCTTACACACTAATACAATACAACCCAGTATTGCATTAATGTTTACTTCCAGTTCAGATTAGGATTTAAACCCAATTACCTACATTTTAGATGATTCATTTCATTCAAAAAAAAATAAAATACCACATACAAAATCCAGTGAGAAACAGGAAATTACTGATGGGCTGTACGTTGAGCTGGTACATTACAGTCCTGACATGCAGTGTCAGGTTTTTTTCAGTCAGAGCAAAGCAAAATGTGTAGCATCGCAAACCTTAAAGTGATCCACAAAGTAAACAGAGATCTGTGTCGTTTGATTTTACCGCTCCAAACCCAGTCTATGGAAATAATATTAAAAAAATAAATAGATAATTTGTTTTCAAATAAATAAATTATTTGTGTTTGATTAATTTTATGAACATTTACCTCACTTCTGAATTATATATCATGGCTTAAACATTAAGCACATCTTTTTTGCTATATACTGCCTTAATCTACTTTATTTTATTAAATTTTAATAAAATCCTTTTTTCTATTTAATCTTAAATACTTGTATCGTGTTTCCTTGTTTTATCACTAATGCAGTTGGTTGGACTCATAATATGAAATCAATATATAAATAAAAAATGACAGAAAAGGGATTTAGAATTAAATAATTGAAAATTTTACTCCACGATTATGTTTTTTATTTTTTCATTTTGTTTTGTTTTAACAGTTGTATTGATGGAAAAAAAATTCAATCACTCTCTTAAAAGATTTTAGCAGAAAATGATTTAAAGAATGTTTTAAAAGCTGTCTGTCGTAAATTGTTAATAGTACTTTCTTACTACGCTTAAATTATTTAAGTATAGTATCCTTGCTTGGCATTTAAACCTTTTGAGGCTTTTTCAAAATTTAGATCCATTAAAGTTTTTTTTTTTCTTTCTTAGGAATTAATCCAATGCATTCATTAATGCCGTCTGCAGCTGACTTCTCATTACGTGGCGAGTCAATTTTATGGCTGTTTAGAAGCCTTAGACGCCACCTTGTGGACAGACAAAGCTCTGCACATTCACTGATGCAAGTCACTCTCTCCTTTATTGGAACAGCTGCTGAGTGATGAGTGACGGGAAGCAGGGACTACATCTGAATATTTTTGAAACATTTTCCCGCACTATCTTACATATATAATATGTTTTATATTTCCATGGGGTTTAAACATATTTTGATTTTATAATGTATTTTGACATTTGCAGAGCTGAAACATTTTATTTTCCATTAAAAATAAAGTAACGATGCAGGAGGTTTTAATACGGCTGTTTTTTCATCCCACTTTTCTAAGCAAACCACTCTATAATATAACAGTTTTTAGTGTTCCTTTAAAAGTATGAAACCTCTCAGGAAAGCTGTATATTTAATATATTCATAATCAAGTGCGCTGATGTACTGCCTGACTGTCTTAAACTGTGATGGAGCCGGCAGGAAATGAAACAAATTCGATTGGCTTTCCACTCCGTGTCCGAGGATTGGCTGCTTTGTTTCCTTCTGATTGTTCAATTAAAAGTGCGCCTCCACTTTAGAAGGCTGGACCCATTACAGAAAGTAATTTCAAGAGCCAAGCTGTTTGCCCTGCTTGCCTCTCTGCTACGAGGAATTCCCTCTTCACTTCTCTGCAGTCCAGCCGAGGCAGAAAGTGTCTGTAATATTAGCTCCCGTTTTTATTGGGAGCTCCATTAATTGTAGACTCCTGCCGCTGACCCTTTGACCCCCGCTGACCCTGAGACATCGTGTTACCAGTCAGTCAAACGTTAAAGTTAAAGCAAGCTGAACGGACATCTTTTAAATACCGTAAACTAATGTTCAGATTTGAGCTGTAGGGGTAACCAGGATCACAGTTCTGACAGCTGGTCCTGACATCAAGATATTCTACCATCCACTAAGTATTATATTCATTAAAGCATCTATACTATCAGTCTTCTCATACATTGTGGCTGCCAGCAAAATCTCTCTGTCCAAAGAGCTCAGAAGAGAAAAAAAACAAAAATAAAAAACATTAGGCTGCACTTTAGGTTGTGCATTAGGAAAAAAACAACATTCAGCCTTTGGGATGGGGTTATGTACAGTAATTTACAACCATTAAGTATTCTACTTATCTAATGCAGCCATTTAGTTTGCTGGGTCTTTACGAGGAGTGTGGAATTTCTCTGAAATCATCCTGACATATCTGCTGGAGTTGTCTGCTTGCAGTATGTGTTGATAGTGTGAACCTTTTATGGAGTGCTGTATCGTTTCCAGCTTCTTGACAAGCTATTTCTGAGGATGATGGCTGAATGCGTTCATTGCAGCTTTATGATGGGTCATTTAGGAAGTATCATTCCTGCACTACTTCACAGGGTCTCTTCATCAGTTGCTGAGAGCCCACACAATAGCAGACTGTGTAACTTTATATATATATACGCTTTTGTCTGATGGTTACATAAACTGCACTCTACCTGTTTTTTGACAGCAAAAGTCTGGGCCCAGGACGGGCGCTGAAAGCAAACACCTGATTGTATTAGTGTCTCCCCTTTAAGCTGTTGTCACCTAGCTGACCGATTATGGGCAATTACCTGCTCTGTCGGAATCCTAGCCGAATAGATTGAATTCGGATTGATTTTTGCCCAGGAAAGAGGGGGGAATTTAAAGCCTTTTTTAATTGGGTATTTGGTGTGTGCTGATCTGAACACCGTGGCCTTCCCCAGGGATCCTTTATGGGCCAATAATGGCATTGGAGTGGGGGGGTGCTGCTGTCTCGTCAGCCGACTCCCTCCCAAGGCCATAACCCTGCATTTGCTCTGAGTGCTTTTCTATTATGCATTGATAGTTGAGCATCAATCAATAAGAGGGGAAACAGAAAACCCAGCGAAACCAACTTCTTAAGTGTAAAATGCCTCTTAATACCCAGGGCCTTTCAAACAACTTAACCTGGACGCTTTCTACCCTCACCCTTCCTCCCTTTTGCTCTTTGAGGGACATTTACCGGCGCCTGGCGACACCATGTTTTATTTAGGAGGGCTGGAAATGTGCAGCTCTCAGGTGAAAATGCACCACTGACTTCTTGTTATGCTTCAGCAGTATTTCACTGGGTGTGTGCTGGCACAAAAACAGGCTCATAGAAGCAAATAGAGCAGTGCATTTCAATTATATCTGCACATTCTATGCCTGTAGTTGAACTGACTGGGCTTTTGAAGCAAGACAAGTAAGATGTGGTCGTCAGTTGTTTGGGTTAGCTTCCAATGATAATCATCCTCAAGGTTGATAAGGTCAGAGGGGATTTAGTTTGTATATGTGTAGCATGTCATGAAATCATATCCTTTGCATGGGCTCGAGATGATACCAAAAAGGAAACAAAAGAAAAGGAGATGGCCCCTTTAAAGAAACTTTTCAGCTGATTGAGATTCCTGGAAGAAAAAAAATGGGGAAAAAAAAACAAAACCCTCACCGACAGATAAGAGAAGCACCGGGGATTGGAGCTGGTCTATGAAAGAGATAAGAGGGAGACAGTCACAGCAATGACCAGCCACACAATACACAAGCCCACCTCCAGCCGTCTAAATCTCCCATCAGTACCAGTCCCCAACGGCCCTCCTGTCACCACTAATGCACCTTTTCCTAAAGGACAAAGCCCCAGATACTGTAAGGCTATCTGGAACTTTACGGGAATTCTCGGAATTGGCAAGTTCACCTTTCCTTTAGTCGCCATGACAGGAGAAGATACAGATGGAGGCTATTGATTGTTAGTAGCACAGCATGTTTTCATTCAACACCACTGATAAGCATTAGATGCTGTATGTTGTTTTTATCTGCCAACCTGTTCAGGTTGGACTATGATAAATCACGAGTAACTATGTTAATGTATAACTATAATATTTCAAGAAGTTTAAGTGGTGAGATATTAGTGAAAATGTTTCCATAGAAAACAATAACTTCCAAGAAATTTCTAACTATTATGTGTGAAAGATCACTTACAGTGTGTTGCAAAATTAATTTCAATCTGAATTTTTTCCATTTTTCAACAAGTTACAGTCTGTTGGGCTCATTCACCGAAAGACTCTTGCATCCTAGAGTTGTGAGACTGAAGGATCGTTGTCTAATCAAGTAGTCAGTAGCACAGGAGCTCCACAGGGGACAGTATTCTCACTATTTATTTTCACTCTCTATACATCTGACCTCCAGTACCAAAGAGAGTCCTGTCATCTGCAGAAATACTCAAGATGACTCTGCAATCATAGGGTGTAACAGAGATGGACGAGAAGCTGAGTACAGGAAGCTAGTGAACCGCTTTGTGAAATGGTGTGGAAATAATCATCTGATCCTGAATGAAAACAAGAGAAATGATTGTAGATTTCAGAAGAAACAGGAGCAAGTTGAACCCCGTTGGTATCCTGGGAGAAAAAGAGGAGGGGGTGTAGGAGTATAAATACCTTGTTGTTAAACTGGGCAACAAACTAGACTGAAGACACAACTGTGAAGCCGTCTACAAGAAAGTACAGAGCAGACTGTACTTCTTAAGGAAACCTAGATCCTTCAGTGTTTGCAGAAAGATGCTGCAAATCTTCTATAAGTCGGTTGTGGAGAGTGTGATCTCTTCTGCCATCATCTGATTGGGTAACAGCATCAGAGCAAATGACTTAAAGAAGCTCAACAAGCTCATAAAGAAGGCTGATTATTTTCTGGAAATCATCTAAAACCTCCAGATTTCATAGAGAAGAATTGTTCTTAAAATAAAAAAAACGTTATGGACAACTCGGAGAATCCTCTTCAGAACATTGTTGGAAAACAACAGTGTCTTTGGCGAAAGGCTTTTCAAGATCCACTATTCTGTCATTTGTTTCTATACATATCTTCTCAATATGTGTTTTTGAAAATCAGTTCCTTTATCTTCTCAAATGTTGATGAATATTTGCTTTTCAAAATCAAAGCACCTGTTAAAAATAACAACCTTTAGCCAACTATTAAATGTACTTTTCATGAAGCTCATATTTCTGTATTAAAACCCTTTTGACTTATTGGTATGGAGTAAAATTATTGTATCCTTAAGAGTCATGTTTTAATAAATGATAAGTGGAAAATCATTACAATAATAACAAAATCAGGTACAATAACCTGGTAGCTTCAAGTACTCCTAAGGTCAATAGTAGGTCTCAAATCTAGTCACAAGTCAAGTCTTCTCACAATCCAAAAAATATGACTCCTAGATTAGTTAGGTTCGCTCTATATATTGCCCCTAGTTGAACACGTCTGTCAGGATATGTTCCACTTGGTGAATTAGTTACTAAGAATATTCCTGTAGTATTTCTATTTATTGACAATCAATGTACTTTGTAAAACCACGGCTACTGTCTGTACAGCTGCAAGTCTTTTAGGTTATGTCTTTGCACATCTGGAGATGAAAAATGTTTAGGATGTAAACAAATGCTTAAGATCAGTCAGATTAGATGAAGAGTATATTTAAAGATTCATTTTCAAGATTTGCCATAGTTTCTAAAGCTGGACTGACTGGGCCATTCAGTGACAGAAACGGTTTGATCTATTCCATTGTAGCTCTGCCTGCATTCTTTTGGATCATTGTCCAGCTGGAATCTCTGTTTCAGTTTCAGTTTTTCTGCATCACATAAAAGATGAGTACAGGATTATCCTGTATTTAGCTTCAACACCCATTATTAAACCTGCTGAAGAAGATACCATGATGCCCCAACCATGATTTGCAATGGAGACGGTGCATTCAGGGTGATGTGCAATGTTAGCTTTACCCCATACTCATAGCATATTCCCCAAAAACTGCCTGAACTCCTTCTTCAACATGTTTGCTTGATTCAAATTTGATTTATAAAAGCTTTCATTTGACAACAGTTTTTTTTCTTGTCTTTTAAAACGGGCTTGGTTTATGGTTTCAAATTCTTGAAAAGTTAACAGATATTTTTAGTTGTAACATGAAAATTAACAAAAATGAGTGGGAATACTTTTGCAAGTCTTTAATTTTTACTCAGATCTATATCTTAAAGCCACTGTATTGCTTTTACAGCCAAAAATATTAACCCGTACAAGAGGTTGGAGGGATGCTGGCCACATGTGCAAAGAGAGGATGCCCCCAAACTACTTTGGTTACACAAACTTTGTTTTTGGCCTCAATGCATCAGCGCCCTCTCCCTCCATCTGCCATCTGCTGCTGAAGAATCTGTTTCACTCCATGAGCCAAGCCCAGCCTTTATTGGTCCTAATGGCACTATCAGCTGAGCCGCCAAACCCAATTACCTTTTAAAAAGGGAGGCCACCCCAGCTAATCATGGCTGCCTAACCTGATTTGCCTGTGATGAAGAGACGGGATAAAGAGCAGTTAATGGAGGGAGAATGATCTCACAAATACAAAAAACTCAATTCATTTCTCTGGGAGAGCAATCTGTCCGATTCAGCGGTAATGGAGTGGAGATTCATTAGTCCTCAGGCCTTAGTAGTAGCAACGTCCCCTTATCAACTAAATGACAAAAGAACATTAACTGTACTTCACTTACAGATGTTATTTTGTTGGGAACAGACAAAGAAAAGCTTCCAGACTGGTAGCGTGAGTAAGATATTCAATCAGACGGGAAAAAAAGACAGAAAAACAGTCCAACTAGTTGTTAAACTGCAGAACGCTAGGTTCATTTTAGTTAGACTGGCTTATTTTGGAAACCTTTACAGAATGTAGTAAGTGGAACATACATTTTAAAAGACCTCTCACTTTATGCTAAATTATTTTGCTTAAAATACAGCTGGAATTAATTTGTTTTTTCTTTGTTTTTTTTAGTTTAAAGGTGGTGGCTTCAAGTTTAACTCCTCCTGGCTCCACTGTTTGCCTGGCAGTCACTAGGTCAGCTAATGCTAACGCTAACGAAATGTAATGCCATGAAGCCATTTCTTAGCTATTTCTCTGCTGTTACAGATCTGCTATCACACCTGAGCTCCATCTTCTGGTATTTCACCTTACTAATCCTATTGGTGTAGAATAATTTCATCTTTATGTTAAAATTGTAATCAGAAGTTAATATTTATATATTTTCGACCCATCAAAATGTAAGATGCTATTATCTATATACTATTCAGTTGATTTAACTTTAGACATTCTATTTTTTTTAGTTGCTATTTCCTTTAAATCAGAGTTATAAGGCTGCAAAAATATATTCTATATTTCTTTCACTTCTTATTCATATACTTGTGCTAAGTATTACCCAACTCATCCAACATCCGCTTTCTGCCCCAGCAGCCTCATTCACAGCATGTCCTGTTGATGATGTAAGTGACACATGAATGACCAATTGATGCCAAAACGCGATCCATGAATAGATGAGATCATGACCCCCAACCCCTCGGAATATAAGCGCTGCTTCAGCTCCAGCTTCAGCTTGGTCTGCCTCAAACATGATCCAGAGGACGTCGGTTGGTTGGGGCAGAGGGCCATAGCCAGGGTTTGCAGACGGACATTAGGCCAAAGCCAGAGTTAAAATCCTATTAGTTTGAGTTGGGAATCAGATTATCGTCGTCGAGAATCACTCGTCTGGCAACTAGGGTCTAATTTATGCCAATCAACGGCAATTATTGAGGGGAAGGGAGCCCCTATTAGAGAGCCTCATCCACTTAGTCTAATGAATGAGGAAGATTCAATCTTGGCTGTGGAGACGCATTGGAGGGCTGCAGCTGAATGTGACTGCAGCAGCAGGCCAAAGAGGAGCGGCTGTTATTTATCAATGAAGGGGTGCTGTCAGAGCAAACATGAGTTAGCCATAGGGCACTGGGCTCTGGTTTCTATGGGGTAAGAATACCCTGTCCATTGTAGTTTAATGACGTTTATTATATGGTTCATGTTGTAGATACAATTAAAAAGTATTCAAACAAAGCCCTAAATCATAATGTAATATAAGACAAAGAAAATCTGATTGATTAAAAACCAATCTTTCAATTGAAATTGACCAATACAGTTTTTTTTTTTTTTAGACCGATGGTGATACCGACTATCTTAAGATCAGTCAAACTAAACGCCAATATGTGTATCCAACTGTTGGGGGTTGAGTCATTGGCCCAACGATGCTTTTTCTTCTTCCGTTTACATGATAAAAATTATAAGAAATGTTAGACAAATCTCAATGTAAGCAAACATAAACAAAGAAAAGTTTTGCAACCGTTAGGACTGATGCATCGTATGCACCTTATGTGATCCTAAAGCATGCGTGCTGAATCCAGCAATGAATAAGTGAATGCATGAACCCTGATATCAGCCAAAAATATCAGACAGCCAATGGATCAGTCTATCTCTAGTTTTCAAATGGGAGAAAATTAATGAAAATCAATGTGGGCCTAAATGTGAAAAAGTAATATATTTTATTAAATCATAAAGTAACTGTTATTAACCACATTTGTTATAGCTGTTATTAAATGTCTTTTTATTCACACAAGCTCAGCTTAACTTTACTATCTATACCCAGGTCTAATTACTGTCAGATTTGTAGAGTCCAGATTTTACTTCAATAAAACCAATTTACAACATGAAGTAAGACAAAAAAAGAGCCAATCTAAAGAAATTCAAGAATTGATATCTATAATATATCCAAAAGGGGTCAAAAACCACCCCTAGCAAAACAGTTTTAAACCCTCTAAGGAGGAGTGACTTTTTGGAGGTCAAAAAAAGAAATCTAACTCTGCTAAAGCAAGACAGGCCTTGTGTCAGTTAGAGTCAGTGTTAAAGATTTAAATAATAATAAAACCGGAAACGGCAACGCCTTCATAGGAGAGTATTGAATTAAAAAAAAAAAAAAAAAACAAAGAAAACATTAAAACCTGATTTGCCATAAAACTTCTCAACAACTTTTAAGAGATGTACTATTGACAGAAAAAATAAATAAATATAACTTTGTGGAAGAAGTTTTTTTTCTGTTACATCTACCACAAAACTTCATCATATACTTCATGATTTTGGAATTTCAACGCTGTGATGTTAATGTGATGGTCTGAGGCAGGACCTTTGTGATGGTCTGTAGCTGATTAAACGTGCTGTCAGGCAGAAACCCTGACCAGTCATCAGCTGGCTTCAGTTATGCTGCAGGACAATATCTGCAAACACATCAGCAAGATTAGCCCGGGCTCCAATAGATGCATTAACAGTAGTTCGGGTTCATGGTCAATTATTTTCCCATCAGCTGGATTTTGAGGGTTTTTCCCCCTATAATTGTGACAATGCAAAAAAAAAAAAAAAATGAAAAAATGCTAATACTTTTTAAACAACTGTATGTTTATTCCTCTTTTTAGGTTACATAAATCCTCATAACCTTATAATTCAATAATACTTAAAGAAAACATTTCCGTTTCTTGAATCAGAACAGATTTCCCTCCTTTACTTTTTAAATCACCTTTTCCTTTATTCCCTTCAAGTACAAACATCTGAATATTTATGTTTTTTTGTTGTTGTTTTTTACTTTTCAGGCATTGTTCACTTTCAGTTTATTCACATTTTCCAGAAAGAAACACGTTTTTTTATTAAAACTGAGAGGAAAGAGTGTGTAGTTTTTTTTGGTTTTTTTCATGCATGAAGTTGCTGCACGGTGTTTTAAACACAGTGACTCAAATGTGGCAACTGACTCACTCCAACACAAGGAAGCTTGCAAACTTCTACTTGCTCCTAACATTGCAGACTAATTTGCTTTCTCACACTGCCCTCTGCTGTTAAAAAAGAGGGACGTGCATGTCAGTATAATGTGATCGTGTCAGTAGGTGTCTTTACATTCAGATAGGAGTCTTTTAAAGTATTTCCAGAAGAAAAAGTATCAGAAATACCTTTGCAATAATTTTAAAGGTTAATATTGCACTGTTGATCAGAACTGTGGGTGGATGCTGAGGTAAGACGCC
Organism: Jordanella pulchra; assembly: GCA_034780135.1. Taxonomy (NCBI): domain Eukaryota; kingdom Metazoa; phylum Chordata; class Actinopteri; order Cyprinodontiformes; family Cyprinodontidae; genus Jordanella; species Jordanella pulchra. The sequence goes on from JAUZNJ010000034.1 coordinate 174,800, forward strand.
TACAATGGAAAGCTGATTTACATATCTGACTTGCATGTGCAGTTTGTAAGTTTTTGTGGTGTCACAAATTACATCACATTCTGTGTGTTATGACTCCTTAGAGGCCTCTCCCACAATTATTTGTGATGCATTTTTTAATGGTTAGACTTTTTTTACCATAAATAATTGAGATAAGAACTGGGGGTATTTTCTATCAGTCTCTTGTAGATGAGTGCTGATAATCGGAGCCTTTAATAAGGGAAATTCCAAGACCTTTAATGGCCTCCTGTTGGGGTTGAGCTTTTCCAGATTGGTGAGAGGGTGCAGACTTGCACAAAGTTGTTATTAGCAAAAAATCTTTCCAGTGGGGAGTGTTTCCTTTCCGATCGAGGCGGCTCTGACTTTTCCGAGCCCAACAAACACAAAACAAGAAGAAAGATCAACTTTTTATCACTTTCTTTACAATAACTCACGTTATTCTGTATTCTTAGTCAAATCACGAGCATTAATTCTATTAGAGAAATTTTTAAAAAGAAACATATCCGTCATACTTCAATATCACAGATATTTGTGTTAGCCTAACTGAAAATATCAATCAAAAAATTAAGAAAACTATAGCATGCTCGACCAGATATTATTAATAGGTGAATTAGGTTGTGGTTAAAGCACTGACTAAATTTGTTTCTTTATCTTTGCTGCTTATGGGAACAAGGGGATGAAGCATGCCAAGTCATTTCAGACTGTGCCCTTTCCCTTTTCAAGTTTGACTGATCAGACCTAAAAAAACTCAAAGTTTTAAACTGTGGGAGTGTCAAACCATATTTGTTCCTGTTGAAACCTTTACATCTCTCTGCCTGTGGGCTACTTGTTCCACTTCAATTCATGTACTCTCATCAACAATAATCACTGTACCCACTAAGATCCTTTATGATTTCAACTGCTTGAGATGACCCTCTGACACTCGAAAGGTTTCAATTTCTCCATTAGTCTGTACACAACATCATGTATTCTCCCCACCCCCTCCAGCCAAACCACACAATAGCCACTTCCTCCTGGGTGAGTATTCATTAGTTTCTGAGCTCTTATGTTGGGAAAAGTTGATATGTACAGATTAACTCTTAAAAATAGAAAGGAGAGAGAGACACTTTGGAGCTCAAAACAATTTGTGATCTTCTGGAAAAACCCACAGATCACTGCCCTATGCTGTTTACTACTATGTTGTCATTGTCTAAAACTGAGCACTGGTGTTACAAGGTTAAAAATTTAAAAAAAGCAACACACTTGCACGCATAAAAACACCCTGGTTTCAGAATAATGTAAATAAGTAAGCCCATGCAAAGAACTATTTATAACCATTTTATCTAATGGGGATTCCCAAAAAGACAAATTTGGCCTCCAAACGGTCATTAGGTAGTTATGTTGAAAGGATACTACTGTGTAATGTGACTCTTTATTCAAAGGTAAAAGCTAGAGGAAGGCCCCTTTTCATTCCATCCTACTACTTCACTATTTGCTCTGAGTGAATTGAAACAGACGTAATGGAAATATATGCCCGTCTGGTCTAAATTTGAGTCTTCACTTAGGACAAAACAATCAGGAAGTGATGTCACTGCTGAACCATAACCCAGGTTAGACCACAAACCTGTTTAGAGATCTGTTTCTTACTTGTCATCACTGCTTTTGAAAAGTTTTACCTCAAACACTTTCGGTTTATAAAATGATCAACTCTAGAACGTTCAATGTATGCAATTTGCAGCAGGTTTAAATATTTGCTGACAAAATCAAAAATCTAGTTATTGATTTTATGCATTACAACAAAGTTGCATATATTTTAGAATAGTACCGTAAAAAAGTTTGAGATAAAATAAGATCTCATAGAAATCATAGAGTTGTTTATTTCTCTTCCTGTAATAGTTGTTAAATATGTCACAGGATGCAGTTAAGAAGATTTCGTCATCTAATTAAGGTGCATTATGGGTACCCAACTTTGCCCCATAGGAAGGTGACATGTGAATAGGCCATAGAGTATTTTTAGATTACATAAACCTGCTCTGAATCCTGCTTGTAGAGTGCCAGCACTGGATCTGAAAAGTTTACTCACCAACTCATTTGGTTATGTAGGAAAAACACTTTACCATAATTCAATTCAATTCAATTCAGTTTATTTATATAGCGCCAAATCACAACACATGTCATCTCAAGGCACTTCA
>JAUZNJ010000034.1:179967-194657 GCA_034780135.1 Jordanella pulchra
GTTCAACCCTTTAAATTAAACGTTACAATCTGCACTTGAATTCTGTTGTAGAGGTTTCATTTCAAATCCAATGCGGTCGCATGCAGCGCCCAACTCGCAAAAATTGTGTTACGGTCCAAATATTTCTGGCCCTAACTGTAGGAATAGATTGACCATCAGGAATACACTTACTATTTGGAATTGTTAAAAGTGATCAAATAATGCCATTCATGCGTTTCCCTCTAGTATCTGACTAGCTGAAGCCCCCCCACAGGTAGAGCAGGAGTGATTAGAGAAAATAGACATATGCCTTGCCACCTCCTCTATGTTTCTGACACACAGAACAAGTAAAGCAACTGCTCCGTTTATGTTGGAGCAAGAGCAAAAGCAAAGAGTAAAAGAGAGGTAGAGAGGAAAAGGATAAAAAGAAAAGAACTTTCAGTAAAAATAATTATATTAAAGAATAATAACATCATTCTTCCTAGTCCCCCACTGCCATAACTGGCTAAACTGATCAATATGTCAGTATATCTGCTTCTGTCTCCTTGAACCCCAGTCGGCCTCAGCAGATGGCCGCTCACACTGAGCCTGGTTCTGGTGGAGGTTTCTTTCTGTTATAAGGGAGTTTTTGCTCTCCACTGTCGCTACATGCATGCTTGGGATTGCTGTGGAATCAATGAGTCGATGCAATCAGCTGTTTTTTCTTAGATACAAAAATCTAATCTGACTGTGTGATTTGATTGAGGTGTTTTTGTAGAGTGGCTTGAGATGACATGTGTGGTGAATTGGCGCTATATAAATAGATTGAATTGAATTTTAGCCAACAGTTTGCTTTTTCTAGTTCAAAGCAGTCATTTGTGGCCGTTCTTGGCTTCCGTAATTCTGTGTGTAATTTTTAAGCAGATTTTATATTCAGATTTTTGATTCCTTTCAAATCATTCAATGGCCTTAATCCAATAAAATACTGTTAAATACAAAGTGATTTGTTTCATTATAGTTGTGAACAAAAACATGTTTTGTGAAAAATAATTTGAAAAAAAAGTGAAAAAAAATTAGTGCAATCTCAAAATGAATCTTCTCAAATAAAAAAAATGTTTTAAGGAATAACAATGTTTTTTACTGATTTTCTAGCTTCAAATTTTATTTTTTAAACTTCTTTTTTACAGTATTTTAAAATGTGCATTCTTTTTAATTGCATTTTACAGTGCAGACTTTCTCTACTTCTGGGGGCAGGCTTTGCTCTGTAGTGAGGAGCGAAATCTCATTTCTACTGGTCTGCATGGACCTTAGCAACAAAATTTCTATTGGTCAATGTGTGCGTCAAGAGTAAGCTTTTGTATTGGGCTTCAAGAGAAGAGAATGCGATTTGTATACTGCAATTTGAAAATAATGCAGTGCATAAATCCTATTTGAAAATTAGAAATTGAAAAAAATATGTTAAGAAAAATTAATAATGAACAAACTGAGGAAATAGGGAATTCAAAAACCAAGAAAACAGCAAAGTTACTTTCAAAACTTTTCATTTAAATTAAGACTTTTTTTAGGATTACATCTTTTTGAAATTTCTATTTATAAAATGTGTTCTTAATTTGGAACAATAATAATGTTAATCAAGTTCTTGGTGTTTGAATTTGTATTTTGTACAAAACTAAAGTTAGAACGACATAAATGCATTCATTAATAATTTTCATTTAAAAATTCAACTAAAGGGTTACTTTGACTTTTTATGTAAATGAAAAATATGAAAGCCATAGTTTTGATTACTAACTCACAGAGACCATCCAGACATTTAACCAGTCAACCGTGCCTTCATGTCAGAGAACGTATGTTGCCTGTGCGGCTGGCCTATGTGACCTCTGGCTGCATTTCTTCAAACTTGCTGGCTGTAATTCTTCCCAGGTGTATGAGGATTTAAGAGAGACCTTAGCCCTAAGCACAGGCTGATGTTTATTGGTCCATAGAGCTGTAGACCAGACCTTTGTAGGGGGGCTGTGTGTTTATGAGGCTTTCTGCTCACCCATCAACTGTGGGAAAGCCAGAGACAAGTAGACCCCCACTTTGCCAGACAGGTAACAAACTCGACACACTTCAGCAATGGTTTTGCTCAAGACAAGATTGCTCTTTAGTTTCACAAAAATATTTTAGCTTCAGAGTCTAAGCAATTTTTTGGCATGTATCCAAATTCATCTCCTAATGGAGAGTTGTGAAAAAAAGTTATATTGATCTGAGTCCTTATGTAAATGAGCCTTACTCTCATCTGTTAAGACCATAAACTAAACAGAATGCAGAACTCTAGCAAGGCGCTACTCAGGAAATAGACACCGTCACCTGATACACTTATTAACTAAATTATATAAGCATAAATTTTGGCATTTTGCAGCTCTGAAGCACTCAAGTCAATGCAAGAAGGAATAACAACAACAATGATATTAGAGAAGTTATTTTGTACTTGTATAATCTCGGAGGCTCCGTGCACTCATTGCCAAACCTTTCAGAGATCATCATGTTTCAGTTAAGAAAACCCCCCCCCAAACCAAAGGAGAAAATATTTGAGACAGCTGCCAGTTATCCTACAGGGAGTCATTGCAGAAAGCTCACGCTGAGGTCAAACCTAGTAAAAGTCATGCACAAAACACTAGAGGACCTCAGTTTATGTTAAATTTTCAAGTTCATGATGATACAGTTAGAATGTTACGTGTGGCTTGATTCAAAGAGTGCAGATAGTTTATTTCTAACGGAAAGACAACACCATTTCTGATTTGAAGGAAAACAAAAACCTACATAGAATTAAAAATTGCATGATACACAAGAAATCTATTATAATCCAATTAAATACCTATACATACAGAGCTCTGTAAATCTATTTACACTCTTTCAACTGTTGCATTTTTCATTTTTGACCTTTATTGACAGTATCAAGACAGAAAATGGGCAAGAGAAAAGCACAGGAAAAACAGCTGCAAAACATGTAGCACCTTCTCTAGTGCTACACCCAGCAAAGCACCACTGTTGCCAGTTTTATAACCCTAAACCCAAAATGTTATAAGGTACAGGCATGGGATATTGATATAGCCCTTTCATATCAGTTGATCTAGATAATCATTGATTTGTTTTTTGTTTTTTGTCGTTTTATCCATTTACCCAAAAAGGTTTAGATTAAAAAAGCCTAAATTTATGGTGTAACCCTTAATCGATTCAAACATAGCTTATAACCTCACTACCAACCTAGCTGAGCTTGGCCATGAGATGTTCAAAGGCTAAATCCATTCCTTTACCTACATTTCACAAAATTAAAATTTACTGAAATTATAGCAAGATTCTCACCAGCGTATTTCAGCATTACGGGCTGCTACACCCATATTAATCCTTACTACACTAAAATTCATCCCACTACACTCATTTTTCATGATGATATTGTCCCTTTGACTGATAGCTTCAGCACAAACACCTGTTACACTGAAAGCTGTTAAAAATACACTGAAATTAGGCAGAAACATTGACTGATAATTAGCGTAATGGCCATGGAAACTATTTAAAAAAAATAATAATTTCCTGGCTTATAGCCATACCACCCTGACAACACCTGATTTCGTCCGATCTCGGAAACTAAGCAGGGTCTGGCCTGGTTAGTACTTGGATGGGAGGCCGCCTGGGAATACCAGCTGCTGTAAGCTTCATCTCTCAATTGTGTGAGTGTGTGCACGCATGGTTGTTCGTCCTTGTGTGTCCATGTGTTGCCCTGCGACAGACCGGCGTCCTGTCCTGGGCGTACCCCGCCTTACGCCTATAGTCTGCTGGAGATAGACACCGGTCCAACCGAGACCCTGATGGATGAAGCGGGGGAAGATGGATGGATGGATAGATGAATGAATGGATTTCCTTATGTGCACATATAAATTAGAAAAGCGTTGTGAAAAGATCAACCCCATGCCCCTCACCCTGACCGTTTGCAGTTACGTAGTTGAACAGACACACTGCTGCCTGCTAGCAGACAGAGAAGAAGCTTTGAAAGCAGGGGTGAGGCAACCAGGTTTAGAAGATTCCTTAATGGCCTTTCTGTCAAGAGTGTTTTCTTTTCTACTCAATAAAAGCCACCATTGATATGTCGGTGCATAGCTTTCTTACGGCGGCTGCGGGGGGTCAGAGCAACATTTCTGGGTCAGTCTGACAGTGTACATATTAAAGCTACAGTGAGTAATTTTCAACAACATCTAATGATCAGAATGTAGTGACATGAAGCAACCCATGAATGGTTTCAGGATGCTTGAATGGTTTCAGGATGCTTTACAGTTGGCATGAGACAAGACTGGTGGCAGCGCTCATCTCGTCTTCTCCGAACAAGCTGTTTTCCAGATGTCCCAAACAATCGGAAAGGGGATCCATCAGAGGACTTTACCCCAGTCCTCTGCAGTCCACTCCCTGTACCTTTTGTAGAATATCAGTCTGTCCCTTTTCCCTGGAGAAAAGTGGCTTCTTTGCTGCCCTCCTTGAGACCAAGCCTTGCTCCAAGAGTCTCCACCTCACAGTGGGTGCAGATGCACTCACACCTGCCTGCTGCCATTCCTGAGCAAGCTCTGCACTGCTGGTAGCCCGATCCTGCAGCTCAAACACTTTTAAAAGGCAGTCCTGGCGCTTGCTGGTCTTTCTTGAGCACCATGGAGCCTTTTTGCCAACGATGGAACCTCTCTCCTTGAAGTTCTTGATGATGGAATAGATTGTTGACTGAGGGGCATCTTTCTAGCTACGATTCTCTTTCCTGTTAGGCATTTTTGTGCAGTACAATGATGACTGCACGTGTTTCTTTAGAGATAAACATGGTTCACAGAAGAAAAACAATGATGCCAAGCACCAGCCTCTTTTTAAAGTGTCCAGTGGGGTCATTCTTAAGTAATTATGACAGATTGATCTCCAGCCCTGTCCTCATCACCACCTACACCTGTGTTATGGAGCAATCAGTGAAACGATGTTAGCTGGTTCTTTTAAGGCAGGGCTGCAATGAAGACGAAATGTGTTTTGGGGGATAAAGTTCATTTTCTAGGCAAGTATATGCAAATTGCCGTTATATAAACTGAAGCAGTAGACTTTGTAAATATTAACATTTGAATCATTCTCAAAACTTTCATCCATGGCTGTATATAAAATATAAAAAAGTATTTTCTGTTGATACAATCAGGTTATTAGACATGATGTAGATTTATATTATTATATTGCGCAGCCCTACCTCTACAGCTTCAAGAACAGCTGTAACCAAACTGTGAAAAAACTACATATAACCATCAGATTTTAAATGGCTGAATACCAATTAACATATCTGATATTTTTATGTTAACATTATTTTAAAGCAATGCACTGCTTGTGTTATTTTATGTTTTCCAAATGAAATGCCCCAAATTATAGTAGTCCTGTGGTTGTAACATGGAAAGGTAGCAACTGGTCAACCTACAAATGTGGTTAGAAAAGAAAACCACACTGTAGATGGATTCTACTGTAACTTAATAAAAAAAAACATCCCTCATAGCACATGTGTCGGCTTAAACCTCATAATGCTCTGCTCCACAGTGAGGATACAGCTGAGGGTAAAATACAAGCTACGTGTTGATCTTTGTGCAAAAAAATCTATTCTGAACTACAGCCTCAACCAATTTATAAGCTATAGTGGTATTACAAGTACCAGTAACCAGGAATGCAGGTCCTGGTAAGGAATCAGACATGTTTGTCAGCTCCAACCGGATTTCTTAGAGTTGCAAAGGGCTAGAAAAAAAATGTGTGGTTGACCAACTATGCAAAAATTTAACCAGCTTACTTCCCATGCATATTTTGCTAATTACATTTACAAACAGTAGCACCGTTGTCGTAGATGATCGGCTGTATCTTGAACATTAGTCTTATGTTTGCTGACTTCGAAAAGGGTGAATGTGGTTTTGTCATGCTAGGCATGCCACTTTTACTGCTACTCCTTTAGAAGTGACACCTAAAAGTTATTACATTAGTTCCTGGTGTGCTGCACTCACCCTGCCAACGCACCAGAAATTAACGTGATATGGCATGAATTACATTGGAACGAGCCAAATGCCGTTCATGCTGAGGCTGGAGACGGTAAGCTGATTTAGGGGTTTGCCCGTGTTTGTAACAGAGTTGCACAACAAGGGAAACCACTTTGTACTTCCTTTCCACCATAATAATGCAAACTGTTGCTTTTATGAGGACAAAAGAAATAGCTAGCTTTTGTTAAACCAAAATAAATGAAGATGGTGGAGGAGACAAGAAGAGGCTGCAAATATTGCACACCCAGAAGTGCGGACTGGTGGAAAGAGATGTGTCAGTGATGAGACCACCGCATTTCTCCCAGGATGAGGCTGCTGGGTGGTCCGCCGATCCGTAGGATGTACATGCTAGACTACACATGAAAGGACTCTGAAGTGCCACAGTGGCGAATAGAAATGGGGCATTCTAATAATGCCAAACATCTCAGTTCTGTTACATCATAGGCCATTCCACTGGCAAAGCCGCTAATTATTCCAGGATGCCTTTTCTCATGGCAAAACAATGAGGCCGCAGTGCTGTTTTAGTGAGCCACTCCACAAATGGGGAGGCTGGATCATATTTTAATGAAGTGATGCTAATAAGGTGCAAGCTGACACTTTATGTAAGGACAATCTAGTCACTGTGTCCCAGTTAGGCCGATAGCAGGTGCTTCCCTGAGCAGAAAAAGTTCAACCAAGAACAGGAGTATCTGAAAAGTCTCATTCAAGAAAACTGGAAAACACGCAGTTATGCTTCCTTCTATCACTGTGGAAGCACGGCACGTCAAAAAACATGGATGGTAATTCAGACATAACTTTTTTGTAATTTGTCAAATTAGATCCAAAAAAGTGGAATAAGTCCTACGTGGATCTAATGCAATATACTAACAAAATGACGGATAATATTGATGTCAGCATAATACCTGGTTTCCTAGGTTTGTACAAATAAAATACAAAGTAAGAATGTGATTTTCATTAAACTGATCCAGGGAGGTGCTGGACTTTAACTGTAACAGGAGAACTACATCTCATTCATATTGAATTTGGTTTTATGGACAATGGGCAAGAAGAAAAGAAATCCTTCTTGTAGTTTGTAAACCACAAACTACAAGAAGGATGTAGTTATCCTCCCACCAATAGGTAATTTGGTGGGAGGATTAGGACTGCAGATTACCTTTATTAAAAAAATACCCATAAAACATTATTGCTGCATTATCATCATGCTTTCAGGAACCTCTTTAGCAGGTACAGGAAACTGGTCAGAGCAGGTGGGAAGAATGTTGTACTAAATGAAGAAAGAAAGCTGGAAGAAAACAAGTAGACTGGAAGAAGAGTTGAGACCGAGAGGGAAGTGTAGCATCCAGCAAGGTAGAGACTGCATGCATACATACAGAGTGCTAGTGGGGTCGTTTGGTAAATCTTACAAAATCAATTCAACTCAATTCAGTTTATTTATATAGCGCCAATTCACAACACATGTCATCTCAAGGCACTTTATGGAGACAATTCAATCAGATCACACAGTCAGATTGGTCATAAGTTTTCTATCTAGGGAAAACCTGCTGATTGAATCGAGTCATTGTCTCTACAGCGATCCCTCACACCAAGCAAGCGTGTAGCGACAGTGGAGAGGAAAAACTCCCTTTTAACAGGAAGAAACCTCCAGCAGAACCAGACTCGGTGTAAGCGACCATCTAAGGTCGACAGGAGCAGACATACAGAAAGAAGCAGAGATATAAAAGGTAACCGTCAGCTCCACAGGCAGCGCCGTCCAGGAAAGACAGCCTGGATCAAAGAGAGCACAAATAGTTAGTCACAGTGAGAAGAGAAACAGGACACCACTAAATAATAGACCAAGCTCCAACATCTAACAACAAAGGTGTTGATGAAAGCAGCCTAGCAACATTTCTCTCCAGGATGGCACATACACAGCCTAAAAGGAACAGACCAGACGAAGCTACTATGAGAAAAAAACAGAGATAGCATAAAGTTACAGTTTAAACTAACATAGATACAAAGAGAGCAGATAGAATGATGAAAAGTGGTCCCTATGTCCTCCAGAAGTCTAAGCCTATAGCAGCATAACCATAGAGATAGCTCAGGATAACCATTCTTTTCAATTCTGTACAGCCAAGCATATCTTATTTGATATGCGTGTTTTAGAGACCTTTATTTCATCAGTGCATTGTTTTTGGTATCCATTCAGACACATAGTAAACAGAAAAAATGGCATATGTTGCATTGTAAAGGCTATTTTATATATACAAATAAAAACTCCAATGAGTACATTTATTTTTCTATTTTTTCACTGGTTGGAACGTTCAATGAAGAATCTAGTTTTAAAAACAGGATTTTATTTTAATTATGTCATGGTTCAGGTTTTACAGAGTTAAAATTCATTTAACTTGAGTTTTCATATGACTAAACAAAAAAAAAGAGCTTCTACTAAATCCTTGAACCCTAGTGTGACAGAAGTAAAGCTTGCAACATTAGTTTCAGTGAGGAAAGTTTTATTATATTAAAATGTACCTTACAGCTGGGGGCATTAGCCTGACCTGTTTACTGCAACAGGGCTTATTTTTGTTTAAACCACCCAAGCTGGTGATGTTACCGTGAAAACTCTGCAACATGAGCCACCTTGAGCTGAATTACAGTTAGCACACACACAGTCTCTCTCACACCAGCTTTCATGCACAAACACTCTCAAACTGGCTGACAAACAGGCAGGCCCCTCAAAGGGGGCAGGAATCCTCAGCAGTCCTGTTTACTAGAGGAGAAGAGTGACACCGCCTCACAGGCTTTTGCTTCAGTAGCTGAAATCCTCGCGGGAGGCATTACAATCATGGATGATATCCTTAAGCAGCTAGCAGAATAAGCCTAATATTACTTAAAGAGACTGAATAAATATGGCAACAATAAAAATTAGTAGATTGGTTTCTCTTTGTTGTTAATTTAATCAAATTTGAAGACCTGAAGTTGTGCTGTCTGACCAAACATCTTCCTGTCCTGATGTTTTTCACCAGCAGCTTTCTTAAAGAAACCTTTGCCTGCCATAACATCTTATTTAACTTAAATAATAAACATGTCTCTTTTGTCAGGTGTTTTGCCCCAGGTCCTAAAAATAGCACAACCAAACCGCTGTTGAAAAAGTGTACCTTGGAAAATCTGATAATGCAGAACAGGTCTCGAACCTCCAATTCTTTAGTAGGATTAATAAAAAAGCTGTTTCAGCAGTTAAACACCTTCTAATAATGACTAGCTGCTTTACAGTCTTCCAGTCAGGCTTCTATGCTTACAACACTACAGAGATTGCAATTATCAAGGTGTTTAAAGACATCCATATAAATGCAGACTGTGGAAGAACCACAGAGCTAGCATTATTGGACCTTAGTGTAGTATTTGACACAGTCGATCAGTCTATTTGATTAGAGCGCATGTAAACACACTACACAGGACTGGTTTCTTGTAGGACAAAGACGTTTTTTTGTGTCAGCAGTTAACTTTACATCAGAGACCACAAAAATCAAACGCGGCGTTCCCCAAGGGTCCATCTTAGGGCCCGTCCTATTCAATATCTACATGCACTTATCTACTTGCACCCCCTAACTCAGTCACAAGGTGACTATGCACCCTTGCCAGTGCTGAGCAACTGCATAGAAGAAATCAATGCATGGATGGGCCAAAATTTTCTTCAGCTGAATTAAAAAAAAAAAACTGAAGTCATAATTTGAGGACAAAAGGAGGCGCAAATAAAACTTAGCACACAGCTTCAGTCACCTTAGCTAGAAACAATTGATCAGGCCTGAAATCTAGGTGTAGTGATGGACTCAGACCTGAACCTTTAGAGGGAAATAAAAACCATAACAAAGCTTGCTGCTGCCTGTGTCCTCACCAAAACTAAGAAGGTAGAGCACGTCGCCCTGGTTCTGAAGTCCTTACACTTGCTCCCCATATCTTTGAGAACTGGCTTTAAACTACTTCTGTTAGTCTATAAAATCACTAAATGGCTTAGCAACAAAATACATTAGAGACTTGTTGTCAGTGTATCAACCCCCCAGACCTCTTTTCTGGCTCATTTGCCCTGCAAACTCAGCACCAAATACGAAGGAGCAGCTTTTAGTTCTTACAAAAAAAAGGCACAAAAAAAAGCTATGAGAATCCATCAAGATTCTGGCTGCCTCTAATTAAATTATTTAAAAAGAATATTTTTTCTTGGAGTTCAGCAGAAGCACAAGAATTTCTGTGGCTATCCAAAGAAACAAGACCTTATGAATTCTTTTTTAAATAACTGTCTAACTAAAGTATTAAGAAATTCAGCAAATGAAGAAAAGAAAATCAGCAAATTTATATAACCTGGTTTGTCTAACTTTAACATGAAAAAGTTGTTTTTTGTTCTTAATTTTTTTTGGCACAGTTGCCTGCAGATAGTGGGATAGGAAATGTGCTCCCTTAGGTTTCCCTGCACAGCTGTGAATAGATTTTTGCTGCACAGTTCTAGGTTTTATCAAACTCTCTCCCCGTTGCTGCTTTTCTCCCGATGGGATCATTGGATGCAAATCCACGTTACTGTAGGATTGCAAACAGCAGCTGTGGAAGTCTCATTTAGCCCCGACCACCAAGAGGACAAGCTGAGAACACCTTCTCTTCTCCTTGGATCACTAATCATTTTGGACAGACCTGAATTCAAAAGAGGGTTCTTCACAAACAATAGTGTTCTTGGAGCAATTGTTACTGGACACTCACTGATGCAGGCCTGTGGAGGACTGGAACAGCTCTTTACTGTGGTCATAAAACTTGCCTAGATATGTGGCTGGGTGGGTGAGAAAACAAGCCCTCTCTTCCATGTTTGTGGTTTGAAAGCCATTAACATATTTTCTCATAAAAAATAAATAGATAAGTTGCTGCTGCAGCTGTGGTTGTTGTAAAACGAATCTGTGCATCTCTGTGCTGAATCTTGACCTATTCTCCATAGTTGACAAAAAAAACTGTTTAAGCAATAATTCAGAGTTTGGTTTAATATCCAATGAATGTCTTTTACAATAATTACAAGCAGAGCCGCTGCATATTAACCGTGAAACCGCACAAGGCCTTGCAATAGCGGGGGGCCTCACGACTACAATTATATTATAAGAGCCTGAGGGTTCTTCGAGGTACCTAGAACTGGGCATTTCCGGACAGAAATGTCTCATGATTCTATCTGTTAGAGCCACTACACTGTTGGTTACTGCCCTCAGTGCTCCGATGACCATGAGTACTACAGTTTCCTCCTTTCTAGTTCTTCGCTAAGCCTTTGGTATTTCTCATGTTCTTTTTTCCTGAAGTTTCCATCATTTGGTTTGGCCACATCAGTACAGCTGTCGTCTGCAACTTATCAATGATCACATGTCCGGTTGGTTGGCCACAACCACTTTGTCTGTATCAGGAAGTCCTACAGGTATCTTAGCTCTGTTATTCTCCACTACTTTGGGAGGTGGCTCCCATTTTCACCTGGAGGTCCCCAGTTTATATTCTGCAAAAATGTCCTGTACACTATACCAGCCTCTTAATTAGACCATTCCAGTTATTCCTTTCCTGCCAGTATCCTACACCCTGCTGTGGGATGCTGGATTGTTTCTGGAACCTCTTTGCATAGCCTGAACCACAATGTTGCCTGGTGTAGCAGACCTAGGCTTCTATTGGTCTGGTGCTTAAAGCCTGCTCCTGTGCTGCCATATATATTAAACAGGGATATCCGTCTATCTATACCACTCTTTAGATCTAGAGAGAAAGAGATTGTTCTCTTTTTTTCCACTCCATGGAAGCCAGATATATTTAGTACATCAACAGTGGTCCTGCCAACAGACTCTCACATCCGAGTTCTAGATCTCTGCAGCTCCTTAGGAGGCAAAATGAGCCTCTTGGATTCTCCGATTACGTCCCTCCTAGTCCCGTTTTTTTTGGTTGTTATGGACTTTATGTCCTCATAGGTTTGCAGCCATATTACTCGCTCCATTTGATGATGGACTGAATAAAGCCGTTTGTAATATAACTTTGACTTTTCAAGGTCAAGTTTATTAATATAGCATATTACCAATAAACTCAAACTTTGAGTTTGACATGCAAAGTGCTTCCCAAACTCAAATGCAACTAAAATAAATGAATGACAATGATGTAATTTTATCTGTGCCCAGTTTCTGTTTACAAAACAGTGAACCACTGCGGCCAATTTGCTGCTCTGAAATCCATTTAATAGTTTTCTACCAAAGTTCTATAAAGCCAGCTAACGTCTACTTATTCTGATTAAATCCCACAGTGTTAGACTATTTGTTAATTTTGCCACTTCTGAAAAGCAGTTAGTTTTGCTGGCTTTTATTTGTGATTATAGTGCGATAAAATTTGATAGATTTCAGGTCAGCGATAACGTGCAAGGCACTGTTTATTCACAGATTAACAGAGTTTTGGGTTTTCTCTCATATCCAACTATGCTCTTCTGTATGTGTGATCTTGCTCTAGCAGTAGATACCAAAATGTTTCCTTTTTCATATGTTCTGATTTTAATTTATTCATCTCATCAAGGGAACATGTTAAATCTTGTTATACAAGTTTGAATGAGCTCTGGCACATTGTCGCTAAATAGCTTAACCCTAGTCAGGCCACCTGTCAATGAGTTGGTGTTTACATTAATGGCTGTAAGGGTTGATATGTTAATCCAGAATTGTGACTTTTCTTGTATTCAGCACTGTGTAATAGAGATAAATGCTCGGGCTGAAGGGTTTTTTTTCTCCAGGATGGACAGCCTTCTGGACCCTATGTCTGAAATCAAGGTTTGCATGGTTGTCTGCTTGTTCAAAACCCTCTGATCACACAGCTGCTGACAGGAACCAGTACATTTGCAGCTTGACTGTTCTAACTAAAGATCAGGATTCAACAATAATTAATACTAGCGAAAGCAACCCAACCTGTGAACAACCCATCCATGTCCTTCATTTAAGACTCTTTCCACAGCGAGTTAAGAAGATAGCCTGTAATTTGTAGGATTGAGACAACAAACTTAATCCGGCACCCAGCAGCTCTCACCTGGCTGAACATGCCTAGTGAGAGCACAGAGCCAGCTGCAAACCTTTTGCTATCTATTACTGGCATCGGTGATGAAAAAGTAAAGTCATAACACAGGAAATAATAGAATTTCTCATACAGGATGACCACCCACTTCTTAGCAGTTAAAGATAGGGCTTTTAGAAAGCTGATGCATCATTTATACCCGTTGGTGTGAACGGAAATGTTTTATTACATGTTCTCACCACGCACATGATACCATAGACTAGTCCAAACAATGAAAAATAAATAGTGGGCCTCTGGGGGGTTTTCTGTAATTACAAGGGATGTTCTAATCCAATCTTTCCAGGCTTTTTTGAGCTCTTGATATTAGTCCTGGATGAAACTCACCTCCCATCTATCTATATCTGCTGGTTTCTATATGTAAGCGAGCCGTTCAACATCTTTTTGTCTGGCAAATAAAGAAAACATACATTTTAATTAAAACTTGTGAAACTTGACATGCAAAGGTTTTCTTTGATGGATTAAGTCGGGGGGTTTTTCCCCCAACATTTGCAATTTTTTTAATTACAAAATAGAGACCGGAGCCCAATCCCTGTCTGCAGGTCTCGGTTGTGCCAAGAAAGCTCTACAGAAAGTAGCAGAAACAAAAATGATTGAACATTACAATGTTCAAAGCAAAGTTTTGAGTTTCTAAACCACATTTTTTTTGCTTTGTCTGCATGCCCTGATTGGAAACATGTGTGTTATAAGCCCAGTTATTTTAAGTCAGATGGATGCAAGGACCTAACATGTTAGCCTAACACTTAAACTGCTCTGCCATCATAAGCAATATATGTAAAGATTTTAGCCACATCTTTTAATTGATTAGAAAGATATTTTTTAGATGCATACTACGGTACTTTATTTGAACATTATAGCTGGATTTTAATCATTAATTAATGTATAAGCAGCATGTTGAGGGTGTCTTGTGGAGATTCCAGTGAGAACAAACAGGCATGCAGACTCCTTCTCCAAAGCATCTGTATAAGAATAGGTCCCTCTCATGAGCTCAGTGAATTCCACCATAGTAACATGATGGGAGGCCACCTGAGCAATAAATCCAACAATGAGATGTCTGCTCCGGAAGACTGCTCATTGTAAATTGTTGGTTCTATCGTTGATGATATTCTAATAAAATGGAAGCAATAAGGAAAAACAGAAACTCAGCAACAGAGCGGTAGACTGTTTAAAATCATAGTCCACTCAACAGATGTTGAGGCAAGTAGTGTGTAGAGGTCATCGACGTTCTGTAAAGTCAATAACTACAGATCTATAGACTTATGGGGCCTTTAGCTTAACTTAAAAGGGCCTAGTCATGTACTCTGACAATTAAAATATAAACAAAACATACATTCATCTTCAAATGTAATGGTATATATTAAACCTTTATCCTGATGTTGTTTACCTAGGCCTTTGTGAGATTAAAAAGGATTTTTGCATTGTGTGTGATCAGCAGAAAAACATTGTTGTTCATCATCTGTCAACAGTACGCAAGCATCCATCAACTTGGCAGCAAAAACTGAATGTGCCTGCAGATTTAACCCTTTACGGACGATGGGAGCGCCCGCGCTCCCAAATGCTTACATGTTTTTAAATGCCGGTAGAATTCGA
>JAUZNJ010000034.1:194757-207153 GCA_034780135.1 Jordanella pulchra
GTCTGTCTGTCTGTCTGTCTGTCTGTCTGTCTGTCTGTCTGTCTGTCTGTCTGTCTGTCTGTCTGTCTGTCTTTTAAGCATGTGGCCAAACAATGCATTGACTAAGGGGCCTGAAAACAGATGAATGCCACACTTTTCAGATTTCTACATTCATATTATTTTTGCTGTCATTATAAAATGGAATAAAATAAAACTAATAAAAATAAATCTATGAATTGTTTTGTAATTGCCAACGTATAGAAAAGCAAAGTGAAATCAGTGATAAAATTTTTGCAATTGTTTTATCTAATCACTGACCATATTTTTCATAATAGATCATAATATATCTCACTCTCAATTTGCAATGCATTAATTCAAGCTATTAAATGCAAAACATGTGTTAGCAAACATCTTCATTTTAGAATTGACAGAATGTAGTGCAGGGCTTATTTTATCATCTTGGGCAGGATACTAAATGTAGTCTAGGTAAAGGCTTTTTTACTTCAGGAGGAAAACTGATATGCGAGTGTACTCCATTATTATTCTTAAAGAGAACAATTGCTTTACTTCGGGTTGAAGGAGTCTTGGGTCAAAATTGACAACCTGGACGTAACAGAACTGAACGGTAGATGCGGACGCTAGGTGTCACCCTTGTGACTTTGAAATCGGCCTGTCTCCCGAAAGACTTGTTCTTGTGTGGGCGGGGGGTGCGACTGACAGAAAGAAAGAGACCGGCCCTTAGCGAGTGTCGCCTACATCTGAATGAAAAAAAGTGAGATTTCCAGGAACGAGAATGACAGCCTGTATGTTCAGAGTCTCATATTCAGTTCTTTTTCAGTTCTGCTTTTTTTTTTCTCATTGCCACAGTGCGGTTTTCTTTCTTGAGTGGGCTGGCGTGTGGAACGGTGGAGCTTGTTCATATCACAAGGAGCTGTAGTTATAACGTCGGCCTGCATTACGTGAAGATAAGAGAGAAGGACCACTTTGAATAAAGGCCTAATTGATGTGTTGTTTCTTTTATTATGATGATGAGCTGCAGACTGTAGGTCAGCACACTCTTTATTAACTTAATAACAACCGCTTTCATTCACTGCAGCATATTATCTTTATATAGATAGAAGTTAATATTTGTAATATAACAGGTTGTAGATTGACTTTTTATTATGCTAAAGTAGCAATATTTTTGGATTGGGGTTCAAATGTTTTTTTTTTATTATTAAATTCTATCTAAATGTTCAGTCAGTATTTCTTCATGAAAACTTAAACCATAATTATTATTCTGTCATTAGTTTTTATGTTTCAGAACGGATTCATTGTTGCACCAAATGTACATTAAATACAAAGTACATACACACTAGACAAACATTTACAACCATCAGACTTGACTTTGGAGTTTACAAGGTTGCAGGAAGTTCATTTTGTCCTGTGCGTCTATGTTAATCATGATTATCTGGGAAAACCAACATCAAACACTATGAGCCTCAGGCATCCTCGGTCTGACATGGAATTAAAAATACTCATGGATCAGAGGTGACATGTCTTCAAGTAAAGGAATTTTACCTTCTGTCGGTGCATACCTAATCAGGCAGCCACTTTAGTCCTCTGGACTAGCAGATGGCCCCAGAATATACATATTTAATTCATATTTGTAGTTATATTTAAGGATTGGCCTACTTTTAAATTATAATTATTTAAGGTTTGTACATACTTAAATCTTAGGTATTAAAATTTATTTAACATAGAACAGCAGTTTAATTTCGTAAAATAAAAAAAAATCATTCTACAGATCAGACTTATACAAATGTATATCAATCAAGAAATAAATGTAATTTTACATGGTATCATATTTTCCAGAACTTAACATAAATTATCTATATTAATCTATTTGTGCATTTAATATAACAACCAGCCAAAGACAAATGCTAATTAAGCCTATCCTTGTGGCTTCTAAGTTAGCAGGGGGCACCACTATCAATACAAAAGTCTTCTTACAAAATAAATTATATTTATCAAAAATGAGCTTCCTTATACAGAGCATAGATCCCATATTTGTAGGTATATTCGAAAGTAACCTTCCTCTAATTTCCCTTTCAAGGTTCATCAAAAGCAAATTTATTCTAAATTAAAAGTATTTGAAATGTCACTATTTATCTCTTAGCAATTTTTACATAAATGATAACATCTCCTCCAGCTGAGAAAATACTTATTGTCTGCTAGAGAGATGAATAGAGTTTATCTTGTCACTATCTTAATTTCTGTACAGGGTTGCATTTATTTTTCTAATGTCTAAAAAATGGGGAATTCTCATCTCTCTACTTAAAAGTTTGCTCAGGGTAACTAGCAACCTTCCCTGAAAATGATTAGACCACATTATATTCATTGCTGTTTATATAACAAATAAAACGTGGGGCTCAAGTGAAAAACTGTGTATTCCTTAATTTAGGGTTAACAAAGTAAACACAAAATCAGTAAACTTTGGATACTATAAAATGAATAATTTAAGCTCTGTTGAGATTTTTTTAAGTGAGGTTTTGTTGAAAAGTTGTTAGTAGTTAATTTCAATCCTGTAACACTTGTGGCATCTTTACTTTATATAAATCCAAGTAAGTTAGGCGCAGACACTGGGGCTAACTCAAAGAGAAGCAGGAACCAGGTGAACTTAAAGCAACTCTAGTGACAAAAGCATCAACATACCAACAGTATTTTCTGAGAGTTAAAATTTCATAATGTTTTGCATTGGATGGGTATTTAGAAAAAAAAATCAACTGTTATTTGTAAAAACAGTAAAGGGGGAGGGAAGAATCAGGCATTACTCACTGATAAAAACATTTGACAGACAAGCCAAATAGCACAAAAATCAATACAATTATACTCCCTCTGGCTCCTCTAAAACGTTGACTTTTTAGCACCACCTTGCCACATCATCACATCCCATGTTTCACACAGGAAGAGTATTTGTGCTGCACTGTCTCCAGCCTCCATTTCCTGTGTAATTTTCATTAATTTCTGTGTAAGCATCCATACAGTGCAAAAAAATGGTGTGAGTGAAAAACTTGATAACATAGTATTTTCATAAACATCTAAGACAATCTTGGGTTGGAACTCTGTGAGGAATACAGTTTGATCTTACCTTCATCTGCAGGTCCAGCTAATCTTCATTTATAACAAATAAAGATGCCAGAATAAATCGCCACTGGTAGGATAATAGCTGCTTATGAATTTTAGGAGAACTTCACATCAAACGTTCATAGTTATTGATCTGATTTAAACAATGACCCCCAAATCAAAATCTACTGGGGCTCTCATAAAAATCTTGGATCAGCTCTGATCATTTTGACCTGTATTTTTACTCTTTTCTGGTTCTCCAAATTCTGTGCCCAGAGATTGACTAACTTTAAATATAATAACAGTAGAAAACCCCCACTGGCGAACCTGCGTGATGAGAAATATAACTAGAATTAGATTCATAGATCATCTGTGCTTTTTGTAGAGGAGAAAACGAGAACAATTCTGAAAAGTTAACCCTCACAACCTTTTCTCTCCTCTATGCCTCTGCTGTATGAACATTTTTTCTTCTTTTTTATATCCTGCAGCTCCCATGAGAGTCATCTCAGAGATCCCCTCCCATGGTGACCACCCTCCCCACATACACCCACCTTTGGAAGCAGCCCTAACTACCATCTGATATCATGTTTAACGTGTACACCATAATTGCCTGTAGAGTCTTCCATCTGCAGGAGAACAGGTAGTTGGCCGTGTTTCATTGCTCCACTTCGCCCCACCCACCAGCAGCTCCGGCCCTCCTGAGTAACCCCTGATTGGCTGAGGGGATTGCGGGTCCTGAGACAGAGCGCTCAGCTCTGAGCTGCGCGTCTGCCAGTGTGCACCAGCGAAGCGAGAGGAGCGCTTGTTGGAGTCATCTAGACAGCCTACTGGCAACGAGTGGAGATTTCCTTTTTTCCACCCCTCCTTGCCTCAGTGAGGCTGGATATAGGCTACTGTGCCTCAGTTTTTCTTTAGCTACATTTACAATTCGTTTTGAACGTACAGTAAGCTCTGGCATCATTTCATCCCAACCGGCTGCATTTTCAACGGATTTGTTTTTTGTTGTTTTTTTGTTATTAGTGTGCGCCTGGACTATTGACTGGGATCGGTTTTAGCTTTTCCATGTGAGATCTGAGGGAATTATCTAAAAAGTGAAAGCTTGGAGACTTGTGGAGGAGATTGAAAAAGGAACTAAATCTGTTGGAAAATTGAAAGGTAATCGGGAGTTTCAGTGATTTGATGAGACATTTCTGCAGCTGCGCCCCTTTTACGCAGAAAAGATATCTGGACTATTAAATGTTTTCCTGTCTACAAAACATTTTCTCTCGTTAGAAGCGCTTTTGTATTTCTGCTTATAATTCAATAAGCAGACATTTTTTATCGAAATAGGCACGACCTGAATATCGACCCCTGTCAGGTCGGGGCGGTGAAATTCACACTGACTTTTCAGCTCAATCACTCCATCTGCGCGGATGATAAAGATTTCTGCGGACTTGAGTCTCTGCCGCATTTTTTCTCCTCCCATTTTCGAGTATAAAACATGGACACTCTAACATATGAATTGGACGTTTTTTTGCCTGTTGAGAGCTGCACGGATTTCAACGGCTAAGTTCCAACTGTGAGAAGATTCATCATGTTTTTACTATTCTGTCGCCCTCAGTGTTTCTGCCGCTGCACCAGAGGATATATTTTGCCCGAGAACAATCAAATAGGCACTTGTTAGAATTAGAAACATCTGGTTGAATATATACGAGCTACTCAGTCAGACTTAATTCTGTCATTGAGATGTTTCTTCTGTGCGCTTTTGTCTCATATTTTTGACGCGCATCGTTGTGCGTAAATCTCCAGAAAAAAAACAAAACTCAACAGGTTCAACAGCCAAACAAGCAAGAGATGGAATTAATACAACTAACAGCCGTTTTCCTCTTATTGTGTGTTGGAACTGATGCCGTTATCAATCTGAAATATGGAATAAACGAGGAGATGAAGCCCGGGTCAGTGATTGGAAACGTTACCAGGGACGCGCTCAAACAGGGCTTTCAGATTGCACCGCAGCCCCCTTACTTGAGGGTTATTTCCAATTCAGAACCGCGATGGGTGGAACTCAGCCCGGCCGGGATTCTTACGACCCAGATGAAGATAGATCGGGATGTAGTTTGCCGACAGAATCCGAAGTGCATTATTTCCCTAGAAGTGATGTCAAACTCAATGGAGATCTGCGTAATCAAAGTTGAAATCGAGGATTTGAACGACAACGCACCCCGATTCCCAACGAGCCACATTGACATAGAAATTTCTGAGAACGCATCCCCTGGTACCAGGTTTCCCCTAGAGGGTGCGAGCGATCCTGACTCGGGGATCTTTGGAGTTCAGTCTTATTCCATTACCCCAAACGAGCTTTTCGGACTAGAAATAAAAACCAGAGGGGATGGATCAAAGATCGCAGAGCTTGTTGTGCAGAAATCTTTAGACAGAGAGACCCAGTCCCACTATACTTACGAAATAAGCGCAGAGGATGGAGGCGACCCTCCAAAGATAGGCGCAGTCCAGTTAAACATTAAGGTGATCGATTCTAATGACAACAACCCCGTTTTTGACGAGCCTGTTTACACGGTGAATGTGATGGAGAACTCCCCCGTCAACACATTAGTGATAGACCTGAACGCCACAGATCCCGATGAGGGCACTAATGGAGAGGTTGTGTACTCGTTCAACAGTTACGTCACCGAGAAAACGAGGGAAGCTTTCAAAATTGACCCCAGGACCGGGATCATCACCGTAAACGGCGTGTTGGATTACGAGACCACGCAGATCTACGAGATTGACGTCCAGGCCAAAGATCTGGGTCCCAACTCCATCCCCGCTCACTGCAAAGTTACAGTAAATGTGATGGACACGAACGACAACCCACCTGTGATCAGCCTGCTCTCGCTGAACACAGAGATGGTGGAAGTGAGTGAGAACGCTCAGCGGGGGTATGTGATTGCGCTGGTGAGGGTGTCAGATAAGGACTCGGGAGCAAACGGAAAAGTAAAATGCACCCTGCAGGGTAACGTTCCCTTTAGGCTGCAAGAATATGAAAGCTTCTCCACCATATTGGTCGATGGGAGGCTGGATAGAGAACAGAAGGACACCTTCAACCTGACCATCCAGGCTGAGGACAGCGGAATCCCACAATTACGTGCCACCAAATCTCTGGTGGTCAAAGTTACTGATGAGAATGACAATCCACCACACTTTCTAAAGCCACACTATCAAGAAATGGTGATGGAGAACAACCTTCCAGGTTCCTGTCTCCTGGCAGTGTCAGCTGTGGACCCTGACCTGGGCATGAACGGTACGGTCTCATACTCCATTGTCCCTGGTGAGATTAAGCACATGGATGTAAACACATATGTGAGCATAAACCCATCAGGCCGCATTTACTCAATGAGATCTTTTGATCATGAATATACCAGAACTTTTGATTTCAAAGTTCTAGCAAGAGACAACGGTAACCCATCCCTGTCCAGCAATGCCACCGTTCGTATTGTGGTGCTGGACGTCAATGATAACACACCTGTGATGACAAACCCTCCACTGGTCAACGGGACAGCAGAGGTCTCCATCCCAAGGAATGCTGGAGTGGGGTACATGGTGACCCAGGTGAAAGCTGACGATTATGATGAAGGGGAAAATGGAAGGCTGACCTACACCATCTCAGAGGGTGACAGGGCCTTCTTTGAAATTGACCAGGTGAATGGAGAGATACGTTCCACCAAGATGTTTGGGGAGAACGCCAAGTCCACCTATGAGATCACAGTGGTGGCGAGGGATCATGGCAAGCCGTCCCTCTCTGCCTCAGCCTACATCGTGGTGTACGTCTCCCCAGACCTGAACGCCCAGGAGACCATTGGACCTGTCAACTTGTCTCTGATATTCATTATCGCCCTGGGCTCCATTGCTGCTATCCTCTTCATTACCATGATCTTTGTGGCTGTCAAGTGCAAGAGGGACAACAAGGAGATCCGGACATACAACTGCAGGTACTGAATGACAAAAAAGTGTGAATGTCAGGGTTCCTACTAATTTTTTTATTTTTTAGAATTCAATACTTTTCTAGACTTAAATTTCTAGATTGTTCAGCCAGTGGTGATCCTTGCATGACTGGGGCCCAGGGCAACCCCATTGTTTATCCCCAGTTTTTAAGCCCCCCTCAAACTATGTGGTACTAATGTCACAGAACCTTTATTAAAGCTCTTTCTGTATGTTCTTACCAATACAGCAAAGAGATAATATTTTGTTTTAAAGAATGTGAATTTTGTAATGATTGAACAAATTTGGGTTTGATCTGTTGTGTAATTTTATTCGTTGATCTCAAGAAGATTCAAAAAGTCAAATTTCCGTACAAACAGCAAATTAAATGTACATGTTAGCATAGATAAATTAGAAGCTGTGAATCTGATTCCTACTTCAGCTTCATTAGTCGATCACAATACAGGTGTTACAGTGTTGTGCAAGACACACTCAAACCCTATTAAAGAGAATTGCAAATAGCAGTTATATAGATATGTATAATCTACTATTTTGCTACTGTCAATAGAATAGTGCCCTGGATGGTACTTCATAAATAAAAAAATACTAGTCCTATCAGAAACGTTTAAAGCATAGAGAAAGTGAAAAATGTTCCTTTAAGTTCCAAAAAATGTTGAAGAACCACAGGTTCAGTTACAATTGGTTCTAGGAGGTGTTTGAGGCCAAAAATTTTGTTGAATAGCTGTTTTCAATCTAAAAATATACCTTATTTTTCAATATATATGTAAATATAGATAATGAAACAGGGATTGATGTCTGACCACTTATTTTCTGCACTCCAAACTTTGTAAGTTAAAAAAAAGATTTCCAAACTTTCCATGATAGTTTGGAGCGTACAAACACCTGAAATCAAAGTTACCTAACTTTTTTTATTTGGATGTTATATTCTAACCCTCCTCGTTTACCAGTGTGGGAAAGGCCTATTTCAGTAATAATTATGGTGTATGGACATATTTTTCTGTTACATTACAGCTTTGCCAAAAATTGAACACAGCTTAGATTGCCTCACATTAAACACAGATACTCTTAATCATAGCTGGAGATGTGGGAAATTGTTTTCCTTTTGTTTTTTTTTCCAAAAAAAAAAAAAAAAGATGTAAAGACCCAGTTAAGGAATAAGAGATTCAATATAAAACTGATAAAAGAAGTTGTAGTTCTAAAACAAAAACCTCGAAATTTACACTTTTTTCCCAACTTTTTAATAACCATGAATTTAATTTATTTTACCCTTGAGATTACTCAAATTCTTTACAATTCCAAAATGCGTAGGAACCCTGGAGTTTGTTTCTGTGTGAATGCAATCATGCCAGTTAACAGTGCATTGCTTTTTTAACATGGTGCATGTAGAGGCCTTGGAAGTGAGGACTGCAGATCGTTCTTACCCCTCCTCTACGCTCTCTCTCTGTCTCTCTCACTCTCTTCTTCATAGCTCCACAGCTCAAGTGGACCTAAATGAACCCGAATGCTTTAAATCAGACACATTCTGCTGAGGCCCACTGTTCTGCATTAAGGCAAACGGTGATTGATGGATTTAATCCTTCCATTGTAACCAATTGACTCATAAATACAACGTTTCGAATGTCATGTTCAATTTGCGAATGTGTTGCCGGACAATTAACGTCCCGCTGCCTCAATGGCAGTCCCGGACATTTATTATTTAACGTCCACTGTGGCTGATTGGCTGTTATCAGCTTTAATCTGCTGTGATTATGGACAGTCCTCCAGGATCACTCAGATACCCCTCTGTTTTCATCAAGGCACATCAGAAGGAACTACTCTAACATAAATGTAGGAGATTAGGCTTGTACTTTAAAGGATATTATCAGTTACATCAGTGTCATGAACTTTTTGAAGACAGGTTTAAGGATAAAAGCAGCAGATTTTTTCTACCTCTTTTCATGCATTCATTAGAATTGTTTTCTTCATCAATCTGAGCATCAGGTCTGGCTTTGATTTTCTTGCTTGTACCACATTACAACTGTAACATTTACATATAGATTGGATTTTAGAATTTAACCTGAAGCTATTACTATATTCTGTCCTTGATATAGTTTTGTTGATTCGAGGATCACATCATTATTTTAAAAAGAGAAAAAATGCCTCAAATTGACCGTAATCCATATCCGATTTTTTTTCCGCTGTACTGATTTAAAGTAGTCTTTTTCCAGATGTTCTTCACTGCCTATATTAGATATGAAAATTTCGTATTTTTTTCAGTAAAAGCATCAGAAATGCTTGCTGCTCCACATGTGAGGGTTGACCCGAAGAACTCATATTTTCTGTCTGACTAAAAATACTTTTCCAGAGGTAATTTTGAATTAGCTTTGATTGAAAATAGACAAAAAAATGTGAAGTTACAGCCTGATTAAAAAAAAAAATTATAATAAAAACATTTGCTCTTATTTAAATGTCACTCATACATTTTGTGGTGAAAAGACACTGTGACAGACAAACAAATCCAAAATTCAAAACTCCTCCCAGTACTTTCCTCGCTCCCATTGTGAGCCCGTCTCCCTGCTGGGAGCTTTAATCAGCGCTGATGTGCTCTGCTTCTCAGTCACCACCTCGAATATGAGGAGCAGTTATCTTCAATTTATTGCTTGTCCTCTGTCAGTCTTTTTGCTCAAAAGTTTTCCTCGAGATTTTAATTAGGGCACAAGGCAGAGAGAACAAAATGTAATGGAAAAAAATGAATAATCTGTATTTTCTGCCATTTTGTTCCTTCAGAATTAAGAAGCATTGAAGGGTATGTGCCTGTTTCAAGATGTAAATAAAATAAAAACAAAGGACTGATAACTCTTATCATGCTTTTTACTGAAAAAAAAGACAAGTTGGGCTTGGTGAAGAAATTTCTGAAACATGACAGAAACAGAGAGCACAATCTCATGGATATCTTTGTTGTTGTGGATATCATGTATGATATAAACCACAACATCATACAGTTAGGTTGGATTTCACCTTCCAAAGTTTGAGTTGGTAGAGATTATAGAAAAAAATGTAAAAAAAAAGAGCCTACCAGATATGATAGTAAATATGTCCTGGGAGGTTTTAGTTATCACTAGACTACTTAGCATCTGTTATTCTGTGTAAAAACTGCAAGGCGGTGCAAAGAGTAGACATTTTTCCCAATGTGAGCGTCCTTTGAAAAAGCTTAGCTATGCTGCTCATTTGCTCCTATTAAAGTCAAAATGCTCAGCTTCAGTTTGCAGAAGTCACAGAAAGTCGCAGAACAAATTTGAATCTGCAGTTCTTTTCCTCATCTATATTATTTCTGGGCCTGCTTGCTAATGGAAAAAAAAAATGAAATCAGTGAAGGTTCTGTGCTTTGAATATGATTGCATATACCGGTAGTGCTTCTCAAGTTCAATGTGTTACTTTTGTTTTGCCTCTGTGGTTTTCGCATGTTTGCATATCCAGCCTGTTTGTGACATGTTGAATGTTGAGCATGCAAATACATACAAAGATCCGTGATGACTCCATTGCAAGTCAGGTGTGGTGGGTCACCTGTATTGTTCTACAATGGTGCAGGGGCTATGAGCAGGGCCGGATTTTAGAAGAATGTAGGATGGAGCCCGTTTCGGTTTCCTACCCACACAAGTTTTCTTCAGTGATGATAATTATAACTGGTACACATCAACGTCAAGGTTTAATGTATTGTTGTTATTCTGGTGCTTTGTGCCTTTAGAGTGTTGATCTTTGTGTACTCAAACTTTTTGGATAATAAGTTATTGCATGTGTAAACCATGCACAAATTTGTGCGTGACTCAGATATGTTTCTATCCAGTAATGTAATATTTGATAACTGACAATTTTACTTAGTATTCATATTCTAGTATAGAGAACTGAGGTTCTATGCCTGCAATTAATTTTACCTATTAGCACGAGGTCACGGTTAATTTGGTTTGATCGGGGCTTAGAATATGTCATGACTGACCTGAAAAGGGAATTAGAATAAATTATGCAGAAAAAACTGAATAATAAAAAAATAGATAATGTTGTCGAGTTCTCTTAAGATCTATAACAGATTTAAGTTTCTATGCTAGCATTCATCTCATGGAAAGCCATTCATATGCCCTGTTGGTACTGATTAAAATGTATGAACCTCAGGAAGCTTGAAAATCTAAGTAAAAATGATAAAATAAGATTTTTAGTTTGGCAAATAAATAATTATACTACTGGTAGAACAATGAATTGTATTCCGCAATAGTCAATTAATCTGTTGAGTTGAAAATCAGATAGGCTGGTGGCTAGACAAGAAACATTGCCCTGAAGCTGTGGATTTCTAAACCTTGATCTGAATTAACATGCACTGTTTAAGAACGGACGCAGGTAAAAGAAAACATATTTCATACTTATTACAGCTAAAACAAGACAAGGAAGAAAGCAGCAGCTTTAAGTCCGGCCCTGGCCATGAGCTAATGTCTGACACCCTAACCAGCATGACGGAGGCGAGACTCTTACTGTGTGGGGTTGGTTGGGGAAGACAGAGCACTGCTTTATTGAGTCTGTTCAGTTTCTTCTACTTGCGCAGGGTGGCGGAGTACTCCTATGGCAACCAGAAAAAATCCAGCAAGAAGAAGAAGCTGAGCAAGAACGACATTCGCCTGGTCCCACGAGACGTTGAGGAAACAGACAAGATGAATGTGGTGAGTTGCTCATCTCTCACCTCTTCGCTCAACTACTTCGACTACCACCAGCAGAGCCTACCACTGGGCTGCAGGCGCTCCGAGAGCACCTTTCTCAACGTGGAGAACCAGAACTCACGCAATGCGGCCCCCAACCATGGCTATCAGCACTCGTTCACAGGGCAGGGTCACCAGCAGCCAGACCTCATCATCAACGGCATGCCGCTGCCAGAGGTGAGATACAATTCAATGTGCTATGTCCTTGATCTTTGGCTGGACTGCTTTGGGTGTCAGGGGTGATATAAAAGGAAAATTGATTTAACTCATCATAGTACCTAGAAAAGGACTTTGTACATTATTATTTTCATCAAGTGCTATTAAAAAGTCTCCTAGGTCAAACTAAACCCTAACAAAACAGGTGTAATGACCAAAGCATATTATGTTAGTGAAACATTTGTTGTTAATTATTAAAGCCAAGCTTTGCGAAATGGCAATGTGTCTGTCTAGTAGAATGCTTAAAGTCATTTCGAGGTTTGCAAACTTCACTGGAGCTGACCTGCAATTAGAGTGCTGTGGCAAGCACAGTTTGGAGGCCTGACATTTCTTTCTTTCTTTCTTTCTTTCTTTCTTTCTTTCTTTCTTTCTTTCTTTCTTTCTTTCTTTCTTTCTTTCT
>JAUZNJ010000034.1:214899-240932 GCA_034780135.1 Jordanella pulchra
TTTTGTACAGCACTTTGGTGCAGTCTTGTCTGCTGTAAGGTGCTATATAAATAAATTTGACATTGACATTGACATTGTTTTGTAGTCCTCATGCCCTAAATGGTTATTAATGATTGATATTTTGAAAAAATGCAACATTAAATCACATATTTTAGAAATAATTTGCTGTAAAGCAGGGTTAACTATTAAAAAAGAATTACAATGATAATTGAGTTAGAACTGTCTTTAGTCTCTCCTATCAGCAGTTGGACCAATGGTGCAATGAGCTCTGCTAGTATTACTAACACAGGACTCTGTATATTCCCCAGAGATTGTGGATCCTTACTTAGTTTAAGCTAAGGTAACTGTTGATGGTTAAAGCTAAAAGATAAAATCGAGCAACTTTACTGTGCTCACTTGCTCAATTGCCCACTAAAAATCTCTCTTTCACTCTCTCACAGCCTCAGTATACCGAAGAGAAAATGATTTTTTCCTAAAATATCCCAACTACAGCTTTAAATTCTTCACTTATACTGATAAAATCCGTCTTTGAATCTTCTTTCTTCAAGAACAAGTGCTACACCAAAGACTGTTTCTATCGTATTCTGGTAGCCATAGAAAAAAATGTTTTAATTCTCTGACTCCTCAGTAACCGGTCATTGTCTGTCTTACTAAAAAGCAGCTGAGTTTTGTAAAAAGCTGTTTTATTTTGACATCTTCAGTATCTTTATTTAACCACATTTATATTCAATGAGCAATTGTTCAATATTAGATATGAATTCCTACTTTTGATTTTCTAGTATTGTTCAGAAAAGTATCTACTTATATTAGAAAACTGTAAATAAACCAGTGTGTTAATAAATATGTATTTATTTTTAGGATAACCTGTTTTAAAGTTCATTTTTTGTGTTGCAGTTCTGCATTTGTTATGATTTCTTAGACACTGACTTTGTTATAGCCAGAACCTGAGTCACATAGGTAAGCAAAAACAAAAAAAAGGAGTTGCAATATATAAAGATATATTTTCCACATAGACAGATAACTCCCACCCCCACAAGCAAGGTATCTCCCTAAGGGCTCATCATTGATCCATTTTGTTCTTTAGCCAATCAAAGCTCTGAGCTTTAGAAGACTGGGGATTTATTGGTGGAAACACGTAGAAGGAAATTGGAAGTGTGCAGTTTGTGTTATTTGTTTTTACACAAAATATAAAAAAAAACACTTTCATTATTGTTTTTTTTTTATTTTTTTCCCCCTTACAGATATTCAAGAGTGTTACGAGGTGACCTTGCAATTGAATGCAGAACAAACTGTTGTAAAAGAAGACAGCAAGCAGGATGCGTGGGAGGTAATTTTACAGCTTCACATTTTATTGTAGATCAGAGAAAATGTGCTTCATGTTTACTTTGCATCGGGTGCCACTTGTGTTGTGTTGAATTGCTTTTACTTGGTCGCTAACACAAGATGTCATTACCTGTAGTCATCACACTCCTACCTGAAAAGCATTTTACCATGAGTCATGGTAGCTATGACTTCATACTGGAGATGAAATGCACACATAACTGTTTAAACCAGGTCATTTTCAGTAGTGGTTGAAGAATAAGGGGTACATTCTTTACCCTGACCCACCCTTTTTTTTAAACTTTATGTATTACTATGGTATGTTTTTTAGTCTGTTGTTAACTTTCAGAATGTCTTGTCTCTATCACAGGGTAATTCAGGGTTTATAAAGGTTGTTAGATATTCTAACATTAACCACTAATATCAGATATGTTGGTCCTGTTGGTACTATGTCCGACTGTGACCCATTGAAAAGCAAATGTAATTTATCTTAACAGTTGAAGAACTCGATATTGTCATACTTCCTCACACAAAACTTATTTTGATTTTAAACTATTGACCTGAAGGGTATTACCTTTAACTTACTCAGAAAAGTCAGACTTTGACGCGCGATTCTGACTTATCCTCGGCCCAAAATGTCAACTTGCTATTGGTGGGTTTCATCAAAAGGACGCCACACTTGCTTAGTGTCACTAATGCAAGAAAAGTTCAACTAATCTGTTGTTGTCTGTACTTTACCTATTTTAGCCTATTTTTAATCTGGAGATCTTAGTCATACTTTCAGTCCCCAACTGCTTTTAATAAAGATGCAGTCAGATTTTAAAGTTACCCCACTACATTTCTATAAAGTTTCTCCAAATAGGAAAGACAAAGGGTCATTTTGATCTATGCAGTGATGGTATACTGTGTGATATATATATTTTTTAAAAATGATTTTGTATTGTATCTTTTTGCATGAAATTCATATAATCAAATGTATCCTGTAAGTTGTTGGCATTTTTGACGGCTCCATGCATTTGGGCCAATTGGCCTATACCCTTTCTGTCACTTAAGGTGTCCTCTGGTACCAGATTCAACAAAGAAGACACGTTTGAATTCAGTCAGTTCTAAACCTTGTCCTGACCTGGCTTCATTCAATGGGTCAGTTGCCATAGTAACTGAGTCAAACTCGGAGTGAGCTACAAAGCAGGATTACTGGGTTAGCGAGACAACTTCAGGTTTAACTCTGACTTTTGGGTTTTGTTGTATAAAACAAAATAGATACATTTACAAAAGGACTCCCACACACTGTCCAGCTTGCATTGGAAGACATTTATTTTTGACATTGTTTCAATACTGGACCTTCATCTGGCAAAGCTAAAAACACATAGCAACAAAAAATTAAATAATTGTTTGTTAAGGTTGTGCAACCTACCAGATCCTGTTTTCAGGAGCTGCTTCAGGGACTCTCTGTCTACTCACAGTCAGATGCTTTCTAAGCTAGAAATTTTGACTTGGCTTTTCCTCAAAACAATTTATTTAAAGTAATTTTTCCCTTTAACAAACTCCCTTTTCAAGATGTCTTTTTTTAAATCAAAGTATCCCTTAATGTCTTGTCATAATTTTCAGCAAACAATCAGCTGTTTTTAAGGCATTACTGAATAAGTTAAGAATGAAATGCTTCACATGTTTGGAGCTTGTCCATCACCAGTTTAAGATGCTAAACCATAAATTAGGAACACAGTCTGAACTTAATTCATGTCCTCTCAGTACCCCTGTGATCCACCCTGTTGACTTTCTAATTCAGTGCTGTGTGGTCTCTGGTTTGTCCTCCTTCAAATACCAGCTGGTTGTGGTGTGCATAGATGGATGAAGTGGTCCTGCTGGGGAGTTTGAGAGGGAAAAAAAGAGACCTACTTAATGTACATCCACTGAAGTGCTCATCTGTATTCAAACCATGTTGTCACCTGAGTGGAAGGTGGGAGGGAAACTAAATGAGTCTGCAAATTCAATGATTTGGTGCAGAGGAAAGCCCTCCTTTGGATTAAATACGGACAAACATGTCAGAGCAAACTCTTAGTAGTATAAACATTTTTATAGAAAAATAATAAAACATTAGTGAACCTATTTTAAGCATACCTACAGTCTTTTATTTGTGCGTCTGTGAATGTCAGTGCAAAGGGTAGACCCTTAGTTGCTTTCAATACCCAAAGCAGGAAGCAGGGAGAAGCAGCTCTGGATTTTCTACTTTCAGTCAACCGGCCTGTCGCCTCTGCCATGAGGAAAGGAAGCTGTCAAAACTTAACTCAAACAACATCTCTGACATTACACAGGGTCTTATCAACTAACGTTGCTTTTAAATTTGGATTAAATGATGAGAAAAGACTGCAGAAATGTCATAAATTCCAATTACTACTCTTTCCTGTTTTTCCTTTGGAAATGTTTCAACCAGCATGCTCATGTCTAAGGGCTGTTTCTGTATAAACACTTGTCTTTTTTAACTGAAAAAGAAAGGGTAGTTTTTGTTTAACCCTGCTACTGTAGAGTAATTTATCTAGGGCTTTTGATAGTATTTTTATTTAGAACTTGTTACTATTGATGGCTTGCTCTAAAGGCTGCCCTCTGGTGTCATTGACTGGACTCTGTGGTCTAAATTGCAGCATTGGTGGACATAACTTTCAGGTAGGTAAAAGTGTTCTGCTTTTCAGGCTGCTTTACTCACAATCATAAGAAACTTCACTGCATTTGCAGTCTGTTCAGCTAAAAGTTTACTGCTGAGCTCCATCAACAGGTGATCTTTTTTAGTGTAAGTTTTTATATATGTCAGTCAAGTAATGTTTTTTTTCTTTTTAATTTCTGGAGGTTTCTTTATTAAATGCTTGGTTTTAACAAAGTTGTCAGTCAGTGTACTGCTTCTACTGTGCAACTGCTCTCAGCTAAAAGTTAAATGACTTCGAAAGTAAACATTTAAAATAAATGTATTGCTTATTTTTTTATTTTTATTTTTTTTACTATTTTTATTTAAAACCTGCTTATTTTATTAATAATGTCGAAGCAAGCTCAATTTAAAGAATAAACCTATGTGACATCATTATGATTTAACGGATTCAAAGTATTATTACTGTGTAAGTTCTAGCCACTAGGGGCTCTAGACCTGTAACTTTTAGACTTGGCGCCTCTGAAAATAACCGCTGTAGGAGAATTAAACGGTCTCCCTCTGTGTTTTGGAATCTGGTAGCAGACCACTTTGGACCAGCAGACTGACAAATTGTGGAGTTAACCAGAAAAATTATTTTAGATTAAGCTAATACTGTGGTCAAAAGTGCTGCTTAAGGGTGTTTGGCTCAGACAAATGTTGATTGTTGTTTTTTTTATTGCCCTCACTGTTTATGATCTCGTTCTTACCAATCTGTATAGATGATTTGTTATTTTTTCTTTATTCCATAAGCTTGCCCTCCAGTGTTTTTTAATACCCAATGTGATTCTCACACAGTGAAACTGTGACTATTGTTATGCTATGGCATGAAACTATGGAATTTTAAAGTAATTATTGCCTTGAGCAAATACACTATTGCAACAGTATGACGCAGTATTAAGGGAAACCAAAAGGTTAGAAGCAACAGAGTATATTTGAGTATTTCTACCCCACTACATGTCTAAAATAGCTTTTGTTGCCCATTACTGCTGTTGGTTGTGTTTTTTTATGTTGTTTGCATCTATTCTTCTTTTACATACACACTATAAAATTACACAGCCTTTACTGTAGGTGGTGATATGTAGCTTTAAATTAGTTGAGAGGAGAAAAATAATAATTTCTGTTCTGTTGCTCGTATAGAAATGTGTTGGTTTGACTGTGTGATTGTGATGAGCTTTAGGAACAGCCATGCTCCCACCACTAAGGGGAAGTCAGAAAAGTGAATAAATAATGCCTGATATTGTAAATGTTTGAGCATCTAGAAAAGTGTTACATAAGACTAATGCATTCTTATTAATATTTCAAGTCACAGATCTGTCCAATAGAACAGAACATTTTCCCAATTATTCTCAACTACACTCAGTTGAAATGTTCTTCCTTAAAGTTGTGCATAATAACATCATGTGACACTTTTTAACTGTAAATGCCAGTAGCTAACTCTGTTTGCATTTCATTTTTTTCTGAAAGATCACCACATCCTGCTAATGTATTATGTTATTTTTTTGTTTTACGTTTTGTTTTTGCTCAGTTTGTTAGTAAGTAAAGCCCTTGGTGTATATTTACAATAACAAAGAAGGTACAACACTGCACATGTGTGCATGGGGTAAACAAGGAAGTAGCCTACCGTGGCTAAGCCAGGCAGCACCTCCCCGTGAAGTGTGAAAATAATGAAGAAAGGTCCGATATCCAGTGTGAAAAAAAACACTAGGAATATTTGATTTCAAGAGGGACATGATTTAAACAGTGCTCTGAATACAGCATGAACATTGGTTTTCAGTAAGGCTGAAGCTGCCAAGGCTTTCAGATCCGACTCCTAAGTTGGTAAATGAATTGTATCAATAATACGAATACTAGTGATAGTAAAGCTATTTTTAGTCTCTACAGTCTAAGTTCAAATAATATAAATTGATTGATTTAGTGGTTCTTACTTTGATTTACCAGCAAAGTTAGAGTTGCCGGTTTGGGTTTATTTGGTTAACATCTTTTGGTCTTCGACCACAGCAAGTTGTCACTTTACTTTGAGGCATTGGAGGCTGTTTGGGCTCCACATGGGTTTATCTCTTGATTATTGCCCTCAATGATGGAATTCTATTTAGGCTACAAAAAAAAAACACTATCAGGGTGTATTTAACCTTTTTATTTGAGGTCAAATGTTTTTTTTTAGGGATTTAACATGGATATGCACCTGGAAGTAATATTATCATTGGGATACTTTTACTTTTCTGGTAGTAATATTTGACCAGAAGTGTTTGTACTTAAGATTCAGGAAAATGAAAGCTGATGCATGCGTGGGTTCTCTATGGGTACTTAAGCTTCCTCTCACTGTGCAAAAACATGACTATATTTTCGTTTCTTTCATGTACTTGTAACCGTTACTTTTTTTCCAGCTAGACTATTCTGGAAAATCAAAGATTAGATATTACCTTTTTATATATTCACCAAAGTACAACAGTAGTAAAAGTCTGGTAGAGCGGGTGGCCTATAATTTCCCTCCTAGAATTCAATCCATTCTCCCATTGTGATACCTAATACTTTCTATTAGACTAAGTTCAGTGTTTTGTCATGGCCACCCCAAAGTATTAACTTTGATGTCATAAGGCTCTTTTTAAATAATTTGGTTGGATGTTAAGGGTTATTATCCACTGATGCCTGAGCTTTAACTTTTCTGTTTGATGTCTTAAGATATTGTTTCATAATTCCTAGATAATGTACCTAATATGCCATCGGTTTTGTGAAGTGCACCAGCCCCTCCTGAACCAAAAACCTTTACATAATGCTGGCCCCCAATACTTAAAGCTCTCATACCTGTTGGGGTTGACTATTGTCCTCTGTTTGAATAATGTCTCTCTACTAAGTTTATTTTTTAACATCCAACACTATAAAACAAGCAATAAAAGTAGGTATGATTTATGCTTGTATTGTATCGAGTTAATATCTGTATCATTCAATGCTCAAAGCTGAAATATATCAGGAAAATATATAAATCAGAGATGAAAAAGTTGTATCAAGACTTTTGTATGACTGACTGAATTTGAAAACTTTCATTTGGAACTTCTTGATGGTTTTCCATCAAGTCTGCAAGTCTTACTTTATTAAGGATGTGATAATCTCTTAACAACTTCCGTCACCACCTTCGTAGGATTGTTTGCTCTTCATCACAGCCGTGACATCACACAAGGCAGCAGTGTGTTTGAGGTGAAATGCATCCACAGCTAGTCCTCTATTTCACGAGCTTAGAAAGCCATTACATCTTCATCTGGTGCTTTCACCATTTGTTAAAAGGTATATTAAACTTTTGTGAGCATTTCAACACTTTGATAAGAAAAAAAAGGTAACTTAGTATTACACAAATAGAAATAACAGCATTAAAAATAAAGTCTGACTTCATGCCAGACAGTGAGCAATAAAGGTGATTTGTGTTTCTATATGGTGTCTGTGTAACTTTGGTTTAAGCTGTGTTTATCCAGTCACCAAACTCCTTGATACACATGCAAAACGGCTAAAGAAATCTTCCAGACCTACATGGCTGATCATTTTAGAGTTGGATAGAGCAGCACAAACCTTTTCTTTGCTATGTAAATACTTAAAAAATAAGCCCTACCTCATCATATTCATGGTTTGTTGGAGAGGATCCCTGGACAGGTCACCACTCCATGACTGGGCCTTCCATCAGGCAAAATTATAGAAAGACCTTACATTCTGCTTCATACAAACTTCTCTGTTTTATGGCAGGACCAGGAGGATGAAGCTGTGTCTCGAGTGCGAGTGACCAGCAGGAGCAGTCCTCTTAAAGTGGAGCGAGTTTCTGGTGTTGTGGCGCGTTCCCTCGTCGAGATGCCAAAGGTCGGTAAAGTCAGGTGTTAATTATTCATTATGAACTAAGTCTGATATATTCTATGAAGACACTACTGCTCAGATGAATATGCCAGGAATGACCGTACAACCTGACAATAAGAATTTACTTTCTTTAAAAATATATCTATTCAAAAATATATTATTGATAGTATTTAATTCAAACTATAAGAAAATCTTTAGAGATGTAGTGATCCTAAGGCTGGATAATTAAATCTCTTTAATACAAGGTACAGGGTTTTTTTTCTTTCAGGTGGCAAATGCATAATTAGATTTTTGTTATTTTTTACTTAAACCCATCAGTTTATCTCTTAACCTCGGTGTGAAGAAGTCCCTTGTGTGTTTTTATGTGTGCTACATCAGTTATTGACTGGCTCCATTTCAAAGCAGTTTGAAAGCAAAGTATCTGCTCCAGTTTGCCCTTATTAATGTTCTTTTACAATTTATATGGCCTAACTGGTCTAAAATTCAAATGTTAAAAGGGCCTAGTTAATTATCTCTTGACTGAAAAAAAAAACCAAAAAAAAAACATATTTATCTGCAAATTAAACAATATATGCCAAGCGTTTCTCCTGGTTCGACTTCCTCAGTTATTTGTAAACTTCAACAGGATTTTAACAGCTGACATAAAAATTGCTATTCGTCATCTGCTTGTACCTTGTATTACCAAATGGAAATTTGAACAATGGCAAATATTATATACAGTATAAACATTTTCTGCCACTATAACTAGGTTAGGATCCGTCAACTTGGCAGTAAAATCTGAAGGCTGCTGCAGCTTTAGGTTGTGTGTTAGTGAACACCAAAATTCTTTTTGTATTCTCCTTTTCTCACTTGATCGTGGACTTTTCCTGTTTTTCCTTTTTCATAGAACTCGGTTAGGCTTCTTTAAGATAGCAGGAAAGACAAAACACAGTTTGGGATAAGTGTTAAATCCATTAATCACCTCCCAACAACCTTAAGCAGACTAATTCAGAATTGAGAACTTGCAAAAAATAACTACAAGCTGTTGTATTTTACAAAGAGTGAGTAAAACCTTCCACCTTTAGATGTGTCATGGTCGACACCTCAAAAGACTTTCAGCTGTAGCTGCTGTGAACAGCGGTTCTACAAATAATCAAGTCTATTTTAGATTTTTATTTGTATAAAGGTTTTCAAAGTATGCACATTTTCTTTAAATTAACAATTATAAACTACTTGTTTGGTTTGTCTCAATAAGTCCCTGCAAAGCATTGAAGGTTATTTTATGTTGAAAATGTGAAACAATGTGAGAGGTATGAACATTTTTGCAAGAAGCTATGTAGAAAATATGTAGTAAAAGTCTCCCTTTTTTGGGGCATTTTTAATCAGATCATTTAGGATTTTCCATCAAATGTTTCTGTTTAGGATTTAAATCGAAGGACAGCTTCTACAGTGAACAGATTTATACATTTATTTGCTTTACTGATGGATCTAATTTCTTCAGCTGCTGCTTTTGGCCTCAAACGAAACAACTTTTTTTGCCAGATAAACAAGATGTTCGGCGGATTCTTCAGAGGCTGGCCAATATGCTGCTCACACGAGTAATCGGATCAGTCCTGATCTTTTTGTTTCATGTCTCAGCAGCCTGCCATTTTCCTCAGTGCTTTTACAGGCCCCTGTGTTCACATGCGTTTCCCCATTACAGCACGGCCAGTGGCACACGGCAGCACAGTGGCCGCAGGCCCTTTGCTTCTCAGCTGCGCCCAGATCTTCTAGTGCAGTGAGTGGGTAGCAGAGGTGGGGCTGGAGGGCTGGAGGCGGGAAGATCGGGGGAGTTGAAGGGATGAAAAAACAAGGGGGGGTGCAGGCGGTAAGCACATGGGTTCAGTGTGCATGGATGATGATGCCTGCATAAGAATCCAGTGACGGCACAGGTTGTGTGCATGTTTGATCCTTCCTCTGTCACATTGGGGGAGGGGGTGAGGCAGGGGGGAGGAGTGTGTACGTGTGTTTTTGGGGGTGGGGGGGGAGGAATGTGATGTAGAGAGAAAGATGCGGTGGGGGAGGCTGGAGAGGGATAGCAAGGCGGTTGAGAGGCAAGGGCCGGTGCAGTGCGGAGCTGGAACGGACACCCAGAGCTCAGCCTCCCCCCCAGTTACCATGGAAACCACATTCCTCCCCCGCTTGCATCCCTACAGACTGCTCTGCCTCTATCTCTCTCCTCGCTTCTCTGTTTTTCATGCTGTCTTTTTCCATTCCTCTTTTAATTCGTGTTAATGTTTTCTGTTTTTTTTCTTAATACTTCTTTCTTTCTGCTCTTTCTGCTCTGCTTTCACACCATGCACACACTTTGCCACGATGCACACTCAGCAAGCACACTGATTTCAGGTGCGTTGCACTCGTCTGTAGCGGGTTGAATGGGCAATTACAGTTTATTTAGCATTCCGCTGCACTCACAGATGCATAAGCACTTTGTTGTTTTCTCTGCATCTCTCTATTTTTACTTCCCCTTCTGTTCAGCACCATGCTTCAGTAAAGCCCCCTCTAGTAATTGCATTTCTGCCCACACACAGGGCACCTTAGCTTCTTCTCTCCTCGACTGTGGTATCTGTCGTGGACCTGCAGCACCTTTATGTTTTTTTCCAAATATCCTCACCTTCCTGTCAGCTTGTAGCTGGGTTGTTTAACCACCTACTTGCATGCCTTTCATAGCGCTTCTCCCTTTGGTTTCATTTCTTTTATCCTTGCATAAAAAATCCACACAAACATAATTTTCCAGCTCCTATTTTTTTAAGCTTCCCTTAGTGGATTTGTTTCTGTTGTCATTTTTCCAACAGCTTTTTCTTTTTTGTAACTAGGATCTATTTATTAGTGTTTTTACCATTATGGTTTACTGGCACTTAATTTTGTTATTTAGGCTCCCCTGATCCTACATACCTTCACATAGATTTAATTTGTTACATATAGAGTTGCATATTTATGTTCCTGTATTATTAAAACTAGACATAAAACATGCTTCTTCATCATTTCCTGCATTAACCAAATGCTACAGCAGAGAAGCCTAGTCTGTTTTTCTGGGGACCCTGCCTCTTTAAGACTGCCTCACTACCGACTGTCCTTTTATGGTCCTACATCCGGTCAGGTGACAAAGGAGCAGTCACACAGCTTCTCAGAGAAATGCCTAGAAATGACTGA
This sequence comes from Jordanella pulchra, assembly GCA_034780135.1. NCBI lineage: Eukaryota > Metazoa > Chordata > Actinopteri > Cyprinodontiformes > Cyprinodontidae > Jordanella > Jordanella pulchra. The sequence goes on from JAUZNJ010000034.1 coordinate 225,902, forward strand.
AAAGCTCAATGCACGGTTTGTGTAGTGGTTGGGGGTTGTAATGCTTGCTATTAACTGAATGTGTATGTGTGCGTGTTTCTTCCAGGATGTCCAGGTGGGTTTATGTAATAAGGTCTGTGCACGCTGGTGCTGAGCTGACTGTGTTTAAGGAACTGCAAGGTGGTAAAGAGAGTTTGCTAATTTGATTCACCTTTTTATTTTGCCAAGGAGATTGTCTTTATTTCAAATAAAAACTATTAATTGAGTGCCCTCTGACTGATACATTTTAGTATGATATAATTTGAACATGTATATAAGTTAGATGGATGAATTGTTCACAGCTTTAATTATAGTTGACTGTATTTAACTTCATCTGAATTTAACCTATTTGAGATTTGTTTAGATTCTTAACTTTATTCTACGAGTTGCATTCTGTTCTTTGCTTTTAATTGATCATTGTTATTTAATTATATTTATATCCATCTTATTTGGGGTATTTTAGGTTTTAAACAATTTGGCACCACCTCTACTATTCCGAATAAAAACAGTGACAATAATAAACCGATTTTATTCTCTTCATTTTGGATATTTAAAATTAAACGCTCATATAATCAACAATATATACTGTATCTTTAGGACAACATAATTGGTAGGATTAATTCTGACTTTTATTTGATTAATCAATTATTGAAATAATCATCAACTAGTTTAGTAATCAGTTAATTGATAACCAGAGTATGGGGTCTCTAAAATATGTCTTTAGCTGGAAAAAGGAACCCACTCAGAGCTGTAATTATACCAAATAGTCAAAAATATATAAACATTTATGTATAATATAAAATATATAAACATTTTGAATTTCACATACAAAAAAAGCACTTAGTCCATCCGTATGTTCTATTCAGAAGTCTTAAAGTGGAAAAGTTTCACCTGGTTTAAATTCTGTAAAAAAAATCTGAAAAGGAATTTTTAGTATCTGATTATTAATCTATTAACAAAGGAAATAACAGACAGATGAATCAATTAACAGAATGATTGTTAGTTGGAGCCCTAGTTATTAATATTTGCTATTATGAAAACAATCTGTAGACTAGTTATAGTAAGGGTAATAACTATTGTTAAAATAATAATTCTTCTCAGTATTTGAAAGGAATGTAAACCCCTTAACAGTTAAAACCCATTTAGTGGATTAAAAGGTTTGCATTTGCAGTATAACATAAGAGTCTGTTTTGTTTTCCACCACCATCACATGTTCGTTTGTGACTGAAAAAATACTTGACTAACTCTTTCTTTTTTTTTCTTAATAATGCAAATGAGTAGCCAAGGTTCTGTCTGTGTATTTATGCATTCTGACTGCCATAAAGTTAACCATAGAATAAGACTGGAAAGGATTAGCTGCTGTGTGCAGGCAGTCATGTGTTTGCATGGATTGCTATGCTTCCATCTTCAAAGCTCCGCCTCACAACCCTCATCGACCTCAGACAGGTTTGTGGTTTCATCCTGAAGCACTTGGAGCTTCCTTGCTTCTGTATAGGATTGCAGTTCTTGATGGAGTGAAAGAATATCATTAGAAAGAAGTGAGTTACTGTTGCATGTAATTAAGTGTGGCTGAGCCTGCCGTGAGTCTCTTAGAAGGGTTGTTTTACAGAATGCAGCGCAGCTTCATACTAAGATTCTTTTTAGTTTGATCAGAAAACTGAAGTGATGTTAAATTTAAAGCTGAAACATAGCAAAGATGCACTGTGTTTTAGTATAAGCACCATGATCTAAAAACCAGTTAATATATCAAACCAATGCCCTGTTCTACATAATTTATTATATTTATGTTGTTGCTGACATTCTTATTTTATCTTTTTTTTCTATCCTGTTGACACACAGTTGGGCAGTTACTTGATTTGATAACATGAAAGGCAACATTTAAACACACTTTACCCCACGATGACACACCCTGCTCTGTTCCCCATCACATTTCATTAATAATGCATACGTACAGGGCTTTAATGGCGACACTGTAACACTTTCCATCAGCTCCCTCTAAAGACAAACCTCCTGTTTCCGTCTCAGGATGTTTCATATTGCGATTAAACCATAAATTCATTAGCATGTAAAATGTCTCACAGGCAGTCCTATCAAATTACTGAAAAATCTAACTGCCACAGTAACATGAAAACCATGCGGACTCTCCTTCTCTCCTTTCCCTTCACACGTTCACACTCTGTCTCTACAAGCCAAAGCGTGTAATCTTATTGGTTTAGTACACATGTGTTGATGTCATCATTGTGAACTTGAAATAATTCCCCAATGGTTCCTAAATGAGACTCCATGAGGGCAGATTTCTCCCCGCTGAGCTTATTTTGACCGAGCCTTGCACATGAGCAGTAAAATTATTCAACAACAACCCATGGGGGGGGGGAAGACAGTTGGAGCAGGAGCTCATCAGCTTCATCAAGAAGGCCAGCTCTGTGCCAGGATGCCTCCTCAGCTCGCTGCAGGTGCTGAGAGATGAGAATATTGTCACTTTTACACTGTTTCTGTAGCCGTGCATGAAGCTGTTGCAGAGCTACTTTAGTGACAGACTGCTTCATCCTGGAGCATCAGGTTCTCTTTAAATGACCCAACCTCTGACATTTCTTTGAATCGATTTGAATGACTGCACTGTTTTTTTTTTTCTTTTGCTGTTAATTTGCACTTACTCTACAGCCTCCTAGTCTGACTTTGTTTTTATTTATTTTTTTTACCTTTTTTGCTGCTGGTACACCTGCATTTCCCCAAAACAAAACATAACGGCTTACTTCTCTTTTATGATGTGAGCTGTGGCAGAGAGTCTGAGGATGGTCACAGCACAGAACAGCCGCTGAGTCTGTGGCTGAACTAGAGATTCCTGCCGAGGTGGTCAGTGATCAGTTGGAGGGACAGTGGTGGTCATTGTAAGTTGGATTTGCACTGGCCTGATGAAAAACATGGATTAGACTCACTTTTAAGGGATTACATTCTGGGGTCGTCATCGACTGATTGCAGATTACGACTCCCTTGCTCTTTCTCTTAAAAATGTCAAGGAAACAGACGTGCGTGATGCCTTTTATTTCTTTTACCGTGGCATATTTTGTAAAGAAGTGCCTCCTCACCCAAGGCGAGCAGTAGTGAGGCGTCCATGTCGCCGCCCCTTTAAGAGGAAGCTAGTGAAGCGCTTAGTCCTGTTGGTGCTGCTGCTGCTGATGGTAACGCTGCAAGTTGATTGGCTGTGGCTGTCAGGACTGAGCTGCTAGAAGGATGCTGCTGCGTATCCTGACCCCCCCTCCCCTCCCCACCACCTCTCTTTCTCTCTCACCAACCTCCCTCTTGCTTCCTCGCATCTCTCTGAATAATCCACATCTAGGGCAAGCTGACTGAGAGGCGATCCAGCGCTCAGCTCCTCTCTGCAGGCTGGGAAAAGAGACAGAGAGCGAAAGGCAACGATTTTCAACGCAGGAGGAAAAAAAAAAACGTGAGATTTTTTTTTTGATACATCAAGAAGATACAGAATCAACAAAGGAAGATTTTCATTTGCGGATATCATTTATTTATACATATTGTTTATATATCTATATATATATTTGTACACACGCATATAGATATTTATATATATATAAATATACATTTATCCTTGTACATATCCGTATTTGTGCTTGTCTGTTTATATTAATATTTTTATATGTATTTGTGTGTGTAAATATATATGATATATAAACAAAAGAATCTATATATCTATGAATTTATATGCGTATCACTGTGAACCAAGAGAAGCAAGAAGAAATTTCTATCATTTCTATCATCAGGGCTGGTCTCTGATTGCGTGGTGGCATACAATATCTTAAATATTTCCTTTGATCTTCTACGTCAAGAGGACAAAGACTACGTGCCCATTTTGTATTTTTGTTTTCCTGTTGCTGCTTCCCATCTGTCTCAGTTTCAGCGTTCTTTTTTTTTTTTTTTTTCTCTCTACATCCACGAGGAATAAGGCGGGGAGCAGCTGGATTTGACCAAAAAAAAAGAGAAAAACAAAAAAAAAACACGAAAAAAGAAGGGAAATCTGTACAAATTCCTGTGATTTGTGTTATTTCCTTTTGGCGTAAGCGCTCTGTGTGCTGATCACAGCGCGCCTTGTGAGATCTGAGGAGGCAGCAGAGACCGAGTGCCACGCCGCTCATCTCAGCGTCAGCCCAGCCAGCACAGCCAGCATGCACAAACACCACCACTGCTGCAAGTGCCCAGAATGTTATGAGGTGACCCGTATGGCAGCTCTGCGCAGGATGGATGCCCCGGCTTACGGAGGAGACTGGCAGGCCGAGCCCTATGGATACCCACCTGGGTACGGGGGAGGCCAGACCTTACCCCCTCCAGCCTCAGGAGGCGGTGGAAACATGGGAGGAGGAGGAGGTGGAGGAGGAGGAGGTGGCACTTTGGGGAGAAGTAAGGGCAAGATCATGTCTGGTGGAGGTCCTGGAGGGCCCAACCCAAAGGGCCAGTCCAAGGGTGGCCCCAAAGTAAATGGCAACAACTCCAGTGGACAAGGAGGATGGTGGCCTGAGTGCACCTGCACCAACCGGGAGTGGTATGACCAGGTAATCCTTCCTCCTCACTCTGTTGGGGTCTGCTGGAGATCACATCAGCTGTTGTAATAGTGACAAATAACAGTGAGTCCACTCTAAGCTAACATTGCTAGTTAGTTATGATTTAGTATTCATCTCAAGACGACCCTTTCTTATAGTTGTTTGACTTTGGTTCGTCTGTTGGAACGGGTTGAATCTGGTTTTAGTACATGAGGATGATCTGCATGTTTGGGACTAATGCAGATGACTAATACCTATAGAATTAACACACCTACTGCGTGTCGCCAAAGGCTTAGACTGATGCCGACGCCACAGGCTAGAGGATGCTTGAAATTTATATTTAAAATCAGCAGCTCTGTTATTAGTGTCTTACTTTCAAAATTAGATGAAAGAAATGGATTTGTTGCTGATCCGTTGAGTAAGGGATAAAGTCTCATTAGCAAATTGATACTGAAATCGATGTTTGATACCAGGGTTGTTTTCATTAGGCAGGCCGAGTGATTAAAAAAAACCCGCTATAATGAAATAGCCTTGTTTAAATCAAACAAAAAAAAAGACCAAGCTCTTTTGTCAATGTTGCACGATTTACATGTTGCACAGAATGAAGGAAAAACGTTTCTGGTTCCTAGTCGGCTCCATTTTGTTTCTATTAGTGCTATTTGTTAACGTGTGTATATAAATGTGGGTTAAGAAAAGGTCAGGACAGCTTCAGAGGCTCAGCCGTTAATTAATCAAGGTGCACGTATGTGAGAATGAGAGTGATCTTAGGGTGGGGGAAGGGCAGCTTGGCGAACATGAGAATCAAGAAAAGGCTTTTACTGTGCATGAGGATGTGTTTATGTAGTCATGCACTTGCGACAAATGAAACCATTTGCATTGCTCGGATTGCTCTCAGTTTCGTCCGATTGTGGTTCTGAAATGAAACATTGGAATATAAAAGGCCAATAGAAAATGGAGCCTTCATATGTGCTGCGACCTTGCTGATATTAGTAGATTACAGCTGATAAGGAAGGATTTCAGCTTTGGGGACATGAAATGAAACTGTGTGTGTGTGTTTCTTTTAGTTACTGTTATCCAGACCAAGCAGGCATGATCCATGTTTCGCACATTTGAAAGCTTGTAGTTAATGTGATTATGTAAGCTATTATTGCTAGCATGGAGATTTTAGTGACTGTTAGTAGACTTCATCCCTAACATGCAAGGCATTCATTCATTATTATATTCAGAGTATAAATCAGCTACAGCCCAAATAAATTAGACTACAGAAATGTATTTTTATTCATTTCGAGTTAGTTGAAACTGCATCACTAAGGAAAACACCTTCATTTACTATCCCTCTTGTCAATAGTTTTATCCCAGCATTAAAATAGTTGGATATGTTTTTTGTACCTTTAGTCCAACAGCAGCTATAGTGTTTTACAGTGACGTCAAGAGCTTGAATTTTGAATAAGCAGTTTGGTTCCAGTCGCAGGGGTTAGTAGGATGCAAATATAAAGGTTAAAAAGGGAGAGAAATAAACTCAATAAATGAAGATAAAAGCCTTGAAGGGGGGGCATTATGTAAGAGGAGTCAGTTGGTGTTGCTGTCAGAGAGAGGAGCTGGACAGACACTGACACTATGGGAAAACATCTGTCTCTCCATTTTTTTAAACATTCATGTAATGGGCCAGTTTGTGCCTCCACTTCCTTCTGCATCCTGCATGACATAGCTGGAATCACACATCCCCAATGCCTCCCCTCTTCCCTCCATGACTGCTGCTTATTCCTTTTGTGAAATATGAAACTATCTCTTTTCCAACCAGTCTTTCCAAATAGGAATATTTTCAAAAAATCTGTCAATTAGTTTATTAAATACCCTAAAGCCTTTTTTTCTAGATTAATTTCTAAAGCTATTGATATGAAATGAAAATTATACTTCAGTAAAAAAATCCCATTTTTTCTGCATTCAAAGGAATAAAAAAAGCAAACAAGTACTTAAATCAACTATGTTAAGGAATAAAGAAAATACGCATTTAACACATAAATAACAGTTGCAACCTTGCATAAGAAGTAAAGCAATAAACTGAAATGTGATGGTTTCTCCTTTGCAACTTTTTGTTGCAAAACATACTACTGGCATTGGTTAGAGATTTACTCCTAAAATATTATTATTATTTTCAGATATCCCAAAGATAAAAAGAACAAAATTTCACCATTAATCTCATGAAATCAGGTGTTTCTTTCAAGATTTCTGAAGCAGGAGTCATAACAATAATTTAAGATAGTAACTTTCAAAACCAAATGACCACGGCTTTGGAAAAACCTGAAATCAATAACTATAGTTTTGTCAATAAAGCACTATCTAATCCATTCGAATGCAAAGACCCTGTCACTGAAGAAAATGCACGTTAGATATCAATTAAAGCTTGCTAAACATTCAAATAGGCTGATAAAATAAAAGGAGAGCATAGTAAATTTAGATAGGAGCAAAACGAAACCCTCTGGACACAACTACAGGTTTTTGGTGGAGGAATAGCTTGAAGGCACCCCGCCAACCTGGCGCTCTGGACGTAGAAGCATCATGTCGTGGGGCTGTTTGTCAGCCTATAATACTGGCAGACTCATAAATGAAGGATGAATGTCAAAATGTTTTCAGGCAGTCTTGACAGAAATGTGAAGATAAAACGAGGGTGGACTGGACATCCAGTCCATTGAATTAATTGACTTTGGAGATGAAAATAAAGCTGCTAGACTGGTATAGTCATTCATCTTAACATGAATCTTTCTAAAATGCTGTTGAAGGAACCAAGGGTCACACTTTAGCAATGCATTTGATGATTTCTCCATACACAACACATCTTAAAGAAAGGCTTTTCTGATCAATTTTTTAACACATTTCTGTTGAATAATTGTATTTTACTTTATTACATATGACTTCCATAGCGAAGTGATGTGTTATTTATTTACTTGTATGTGTAAATAGTCTCGGTAGTTACCAACATATGGTGCAGCCTTCATGTTACCAGACCTTTTAAGAATATTCACTGCACAAACATCATTGATCATAACTAATTTCCTCCTGTAACTACCCATGTGTTCGACAATTAGCATGATGTCATTCATTGACCATTTTAGGGCCTCATCACTGACTTTTTTTAGATGGCTCTAAAGCCATGTGAGAATATATTTGATCTGGTACACCCTGGCACACGATGATGAGGCGTTCTTATTTTTCTTCCCCCTTGTCATCTATTTATAAATGTTTGTACGGCTATTGTCAAGAGCTTGCTAGGTTAATTATGGCTGATTTCAACTGGGATTGTGAGAACACTGTTTTAAAACAAGAGGTTTTGAATTTAAATCTGAGGGAAGTGGAGACCTCAGTCTACTGGGATCATCCATTAGAAAGCTCCCTGTTTGCCCCGGCGGGCCTCAATCTATCTTTGTCTGTTCTCCAGCCCCGATTAGCTTTAAATATTAACTGGAGTTTACCTTATTTATTAGCATAAGATTTAGTTAAAAAATGCTCCACCAGAAATATTGTTTAGAACTGGCTGTGTGGCAGTGTATTAAATGAATGCATAGACACAGTGGGCGTTCCATGCTTAACACTCCCAAAGGTGATTACTACATGAAAGCCTTCAGGCCACGATCAGAAAGTGTGTGCACACTTGTGTGTGTTCTTATATTTTAACGGTCAGATTGATTTATTGGTGTCATTGGTTGCTACATCTGTCTGATGAGATTTTGCTTGGTTGGATTTGATTTGCCTTTCCTGTAGTGGCTTTCCAGAGAGTATTATCTGATGGGATTTACAAGAGCAACACGTCCGAATGTCTTGAGCTGGATCGTACACTGTGATCTTAAAAGGATATATTGAAAACCAGGGATGTTGTCATCAGTTTAAAGATAAAGAGATGTATCTGAAAATTCCCTAAGAGGTTGTTTTTTTTTCTCTGTTGTTTCACTGTTGTGGGCTTTATGCTCAACTCCACTACTTCCCGAACAAACTGATTAATCCAGGTGTGTCTGATCTCAGTAACCATGGCAACAATGACCAGAAACACCTGGATTAATCAGTCTGTCCAGTAATGAAAGGCAGGAAACAAAGCAGCTGGCATTACTTCAGCAAGTAGTTGAGTTGGGCATAGAGCCCATTACTAATCACAAGGTTAGCTTTGGCAAAAACACCTAAAAACCATTTGCGTTCTCTTAAAATTATTGTTATATTTAAGGAATTAGAGTATTATTGGAAATAGGATGTTTCCGATAAGAACCTTACAAGACCAATAGGAAAACATACACAGAAATGTGGGTTCAGTGAAAACGTATGTTTGATACCTGCTATAAGTTGTTGTTTTTTAAAAGTCAGGGCAGAAAGAAGCTAGCACTGGTACTGAAAAAGGTCATTGAGTGAAAGTTTGAAAATGGATTTGGTGAGGTAGACCCAGGTAAAAGGAGCTGGTGAAAAAGGGGTGTTATATTCCTAGTGTCAAGTGCTCTAACTTCCCCCAAAACTGATTAGGTGTCATTTTTTGCCTTTTTTTGCAAGTTTTTTTTTTTAACCTAATTAAGATTTATATTTATATTAGTATTAGAGACTATGTCACGCCAGGTGTCTATGAGAGCGGTTTATTTTAAACCGCTCTCATAGACACCGCTCTTAAAGACAGAAAGAATGGGATTCACCTATATTATATTCTAACCATATATTTTCTGTTACAAGCCAGGATAATAAAAACGGCAGTCTTTGTGATTCCTGAGAAAATATACATGTTTACTTTAATCTTGACAACAATTACTAGTCCAGTATACTGTGTGACAAACACTGGTTGAAACAGGAGCTGCTTTACTCCAAGCAGAAACTACAGAGCCTTTTACTTTTTACATTGTATATACCTCTGCACTATGTATTTACTGCGCTCACATTCCAGTTTTCCATTGATGTAAGAAAGAAGAAAAATAATATTGCTCAAAAATTAAAGTTTTTGATAACAGGACATTTTGATTCCAAAGAGACCCTAATGCTTGTCTGTATATACTATTATTAATATGAATGCAGGTTGCCCATTAAACATTAACACGATGAAAATGACAGAGATTTAAACTATGGGGAGCTTTATTAAAAACAGAGACATTCTAAATCAGAAACAGCCATAAGACGTTGGGAAAAGTTAATATTGTAAATTAAAGGAAGATAACTTGGTTAAAGAGGGATGGCTCTTCAAGATGATGTAATAAAGATTCCCTGCATGGTCCAGATGACCCTAAATCATTAAAACCAGGCTGGGCTGGTGTTCGGGCGGAAGCTGTTTTATTGTCATTTGTCTATCTGGTCAAAAGAGGGTTCCTGGATTTCTTTGCTTTAGTGGTACTTTAAGCCACTTTGATTTAGACACTTTTTTCAGTCTTCTATTTTTTTTTTTATTTTTCTTTTAGGTCACATTAGTATAACCCGATTAATTATATGTAATGTTAGGGACATTTGATTCTTATGGGTAGTATTTATTTGTTGCTAATGGCCATCTTAGTAGCAAACAACCAAAATTGGGCCTTGCATAGAATAGCTGACCGCATGAATAATAGCTCAGATCTCCTATTCGTGATTAACAGGTATTTCATAAAGAATTTGTAGATTTCACTGTGATTTTTTTTCTGTCTTCAAAGGTAAACAAACTGTGTAATAGTAAGACAAAGGAAGTCCTTTAGTTCTCGTAAAGCCTTATGATTAGTTAAATAGGACATAGTCCAATGGGTTATCAATAATTTAAGTAATGCAGAAGCAGCGTATGAAAAATTAATCCGCCCAACGATTTAGTAGCTTGTACTATCACCTTTAGCAACAATAATAAATCAGCTTCTGTTTTGTCCTACCACTTCATTAGTGTAGAAATAAAACCTGGAGTTTAACTAGGCTAGTGAAGCATTTATTTTATTTTTAATTGCTTGCTATGCTTTGAATCACTGTTCTTCTTGTTTGACCCAGTTTTACCAAGCTTTAAGTGTGACATTTTTTACTTGAGATCACGTTGGTTTATAGAGGAACTTGTCAACTTAAAGACCAAAGTGTCGTCATCCTGTCGCTGAAAGCCCCCAATTATCATCTCTCCACCAATGCACCTCATAAAAGCTTGAAATTTTTTTTGATAAGATCTGTAGGATTTATTCAAGGGCTGAACAATTTTGCCAAAAATTTATGATTATTTGATATGGTTTTGATATGGATTTTCTTTTGCACTAACCACCGACATGTAGATGCTTCACTTTAAGATTTGGGTTTTTTCATGACCTTGTAAACTTCCTTTTCCAGAATCCATGGTTGCAGGGCATTACTGTAACCTTTTCCGAGATGGGTAGAGTACCAAAAATGTACTCAAGTAAAAGTAAAAAGTAGCCATCCAATAAATTATTATAGTAAGAGTAAAAAAGTAAAAAGGATAGTCAAGTAATAAGTAAATGTTTTAATGTTTAAAATGAATTAATCAGGCAGACAATAATGTAAAATTAATCACAAATTCATTGGGTTTTAAACACTTAAAGACAATAATGAATACAAATAAAAAAATGAACAAATTTATTAACAAGAAAAACTTCTCAAAGTCAGTTTTTGACACAAATCATCTGAAACTATTTTATAAAGTATATAGAGTATGCATGACTGTACAGACAACACTACCTCCAGCGAGAATATGTACTTTTTTTTACCGTATATTACCTTCAGATCCATATCTCAACAGATAAAAGTCAAATTTAAACAACAGAAATGATGTACCAAAGATGATACTTATTTTAGTCAACTTTAAAACTGTCTGCTGGTGCATTTTAGGTTTAAATGTGTTTCTTTTTTTAGTAGAGAACTTAGTTTTTACTTAAGTAAAAATAGAAAGTATGGTGCAGTGAAACTACTCCTAAATGTACATTTTTATCAAAAGGTTACTCATGCAAATGTTACCGAGTAAATATAACTAATTACTACCAGCCTCTGAACCTTTTTGTGACAAAGTAATAGCTTTTAGGTGCATGCATGGATCAACCCACTTTAAACATATTACTGCTACCTCTTATGTAATATAATAAGATAAAAATGGAGTGCTTCTTTGATTTAAACAATGTTGGGTTTTTTTATTTTGATTATATTGCAAATTAAATGAGTTGCCCCTAATTTTCTCTGAATTTACCAAACACCCCACACCAAACATTCCCAACCATAAAGTGTAAAGTCTTGTTTTTTTTTTTGTTTTTTTTCTTGGATGCTTGTAATTTATTGGAATGAAAATCAAAAGTACTAAGCCCTGCTGCATAAAAAAACAACAGAAAAATAAAGTAGTCTTCTTCAGCAGGTCTTCCAAGCGAGCTAAAAGTGATATTGTCTTCTAATTATTGTGTCACAAACTTACAAGCAAAAAAATATCAAATACTTAAACAAAGTACCATGAAGTTAAGTATAGATTTAGGGTTTCTCTTTTATTATCATATATTCAAAATATGGTTATGACATTTATCTAGTATTTGGGTCTGTGGTGAGTAAGTCAGTACTCCTAAAATCTGTAATGGATGCATTCCTAAACTATATGAATTTTAAAGCAATATGTTATTGGGCAGAGAGGGTTTTTAGACAGCTAACTTTTAAAAAGAATAATGTGAGAAGGAAAATGTTTTATTGATTTAACAAAGAATTGCAGAAAAACATTTACATCCATGACAAGCCAACGGTGTGAACAGTCTTAAATCCAACATCCTTAAAAACCTCCAATTACTAGCTTTGTTGGCCTTTGTTTTTTCCATTTTTTCCATTCAGATATAATTTGTACATTTAGTGTAAACATGGAGGCCATTCAAGAAAAATCTTTATACAGAGGAATGTGTTGTCTCACCAACGTGTGTTTATGCTGGTTACATGGTTTAGTTACTGCAGCGATAGACCTTAGTTGGCTCTTTGTTGCTTATGGAGGTATTTTTTAAGTCTGCAGGTGAAGGCTGCTGACACTGAGTGTGTGTGTGTGTGGATGTAGGTATGTGTGACCCGCTGGAAGCCATGGCTGCCATGTCCCTGTGATCCATATGGTCAGAGAACCGCCAGGGCTCAGCCCCAGATTTTTTATTTTTTTTTACTCCCCTCTCTGGCTCCCACTGGCAGGAGAAGGGGAGGGGATCGCTGTTTGTTTGTTTGCTTGCCTGCTTTGTTTTATTTAGAGGCTTTTGCTGATCACAGTAGAGACTGGCCTAGAAATGTGACAGTGCTGTAAAAGGCAAACCTGATCCCTGAATCGGCATGAAACTTCCTACTGTAGCTAAAAACAGAAGCAACTGGATTTTTCACTCTTTAAATAAACCAGATGTAGTGTTGATTAAAATGGGGAAAAAATGGTCACGTCAGCATAGCTGTAGCTGTATGAACAGACCTAAAGGTCTGTTTTCTACATCCCCTGTTTGCAAAAAATGCGCTGCCTTCCTGAGCAAACTGCAGCAGCTCCATCACCCACATGTTACCATGGAATATGTGTATATCCAATCAATATCAGTGAATAGCTAGTCCAGGAGCCTTCTGACTCCTCTTCTTTTCTGTGGGGGTGTGTGGGTGCTTTCAACAGTGCTTGTGCAGTCATTGCTTTTATTTAACTGCCATATCAGTTCTTATTTTGGTAACACTTTAGGAAAAGGTACATAAATTTCAAACAAATCTCAATAGCATAATATTAAAACCTTTTTCTTTCTAATTTCTTATCATTTCCAAAACCTGAACTGATGCTTGAGGTTGGGGATAAAAGGTCTGTGATCCTCCATAAAAATAAACTAAACAATAAGATAGAAAATGGTGAAGAATCTTAATGTAATTGTGTTCGAAATGGAGAAAACCAAAAACATTAGTTGTCAATGCTTTTTAAATGATCATTTCTCCTCCTTTCATTTAACACAGTCTCAAACAGTTTTTTCTTTGAATCACACTCTGACTTTGTTTTCCTTCTTTTCATTCTGCTACTCAAATGTGCTGCTTTTACGTAAAATCCTCTCTATAATCCTGTCTTCCTTTTGTTGATGCTCTGGGAGCTGGCAAATATTAACTCTGAAAGCAAACACTGAGTCCAACTGTACTGAGCCATTAGTCCATTTAAGGGTCCAGGATGGATTCACACCTGAATCACCCTCTCCAAAAACTGGTCTTCAGCTTGGTAAAAAGTGTTTCAAAGTTCCACTATGAAAACACAATCCATGTCATTTAAAATCACTGCATTTCTCAACACAACGGCTGTGTCCAAACATCCGTTCTATACGCCTCCATCACTATATAGAACGGGAACTATATAGAGGACTCTGTTAACTGACCGTTGGGACAGACGATCACCACTTTTCACTCTTCGTTAGTCACGTAACTCCGGCTCTCCAGGCCTGCACCATCTTTGTTGTCTCTCCCTGCCAAAACAAATCCTTTGCGAGGAGATCTCTTGCAAAGCATTCTGGGATATAGATGCTTGTTTAGAGACCATTGATGTTCAGTACTTTTCAAGGTGCGTTGTGGGAAATGACGTAACCAATTTATAGTGCTGTATGTAGGGATACAGACGGATATTCCAACACATCTAACATCATCTATTGGTCAGCAAGTTGAAGCATTGAGCATTAAAGGCTTAAAATGTGAAAGTGTCCAAACATCTATTTAGTCTGAGAACAGTATTAGACCTATGCTGGTTCCAAACACATTGACCGCACCTATGAACACTGAGAGACTTGTGTGGCTGTTGAAAATTCAGATGTTGATTTTGTTTTTTGAGGAAATGTCTAATATTTTAAGTCCTGCTACATTAGACATCTGGAATCACTGCCTATATTTTGCCTGCTGATAATAATGCGGAAGACCTTAAACATATAATTTCATCAGATTCTTATTCTTTTTAATGTTTGAAAGTAACCGGAAATAATCCAGTTATAAAAGAGATGGAATGTTTTTTTCCTAGAAATATTATTTTTAAAACAGTTTTTGTATGCGTCAGCTAGGCTGGTACTTAAGATGACCCTCGAAAAAGAAAAAGATTAGACAACTACCAGGACGGAGAATGAGGGTCCGTCACGCATAGCTACATGATCTCTTTATATCGGCGTCATACGGCGATGTAAACATCAAACTAGCTTGAAGAGCTCATGTTTTTTCTGTAGGGAAGTTTCACATTAAAAGTCTTTCTGTGCCTCAAAGGCCCTCATATCTGCCATGAAAAATTCTTTTTTTAATTTCGCACATCTGCTGGCGATATGAAGTCAATTTTGCTATAATTCACTTTGCTTGATAAAATCCAAAAGATGAAATGATGAGAGCTGGTTGCTAAATAAGAAGAGTCTTACTAAATGAACCCATCATATATTTGCACCAAATATTGCAACTTGCACACTGTTCTTACCCACTGCACTGTTCACAATTTTTGATCACTGCTGCACTTTTTGTATAACTCGAAATATCAATGCAAATGTTCATAAGTTGTATGCAACGCAATT
>JAUZNJ010000034.1:241032-264571 GCA_034780135.1 Jordanella pulchra
TGATTTATAAACTAACAACAGTATTTTAAAGTCTATTCTTTGAGCTACAGGGAGCCAGTGAAGGGATTTTAAAACTGACATTATGTGCTCTAAGCTAATTTTTTCACCTTCTTCCTTTCTGCAAGTACTAAATGGACTGCAATTGCTAACACTGACACGGTTATAGCTAACACTTTAGCTAAAGAATCCTTACTGATTGAAGTACTTTTTGTATTTTCTGCATGTTTGTCTATTTGCAGGGTTTTTGTACCTCTTGGCCAATGTACTGTACAAAAATCTGGAAAAGCCAACACCAACAGTGGTCAAGATTGACAGGGAACTTATTTTTGTAAAGGTTTTGTGTGATACAAAAGTTTGTAAAATCATTCCAAATGTACTTAGCCTACTAAAGGTTTTCAGAGCAATAATTGGCCTTATATCATGCATGCTTATTACACAGAAAGAAATAAAAAGAAAAGAAAACAATGGAGCTTGAGGGTTCCTTACTGTATCCTATTTGTCCCTAAACTGGGCTTTTCTGGACTGAGATCTCTGATGTTTCTCCAGGTATATGTTGGAGTCATTTCGCTAGTGTGGGAGTTACTGCCCTGAGGGCTCTAATGATCATGGGCACCACAGTTGCCTTCACGTTCCAGACTCTCTCTAGTTCAAAGCACAAAGTAGTATACAAGAAAGTTACAACTGTCACATAAGGGGGGTGGGCTAAGAGAAAGAAGCTCTTATGGTAAAAATCCAACATGTTCGAACTCATCCTTTATCTGTACATATGATGCTTTTCTGTAGGTATGTAGAAATCTTTCATAATCCAAAAAACAAAAATCTTAGATAAAAACAAACAACCTCTAAGTTAACCCCATATGTGCATATCCCACCTCTCTTTTTGCACAGGCTAAAGGAGTTAGGCTATAGGAAGAGTTTGGGATTTTTATTTAATAAATAATAGTCAGATAAATCTGCTTTTGTGATGTCATCTCCACAAAGAAAATTAAAAAGAATTCTGATTGATGTCAAAGGCCAAATAAAATAGTTGAAAATTTTTTCCGATATAGGGAACAAAGATTTGACGGAAATTTTAAAAAGAAAAAAGAAACTCTAAAAATTTGGTTAAAAATATTTCTCCTCTGGCTAAAATTTCTACAGAATAACCTTGTTTGTTTATTGAAATAGTACATTTGACATCTTTTATGGAATTTTGTCAACCCATTCATAACCTTGATTTACTATACTACACTGAAAATGATTCAGTTAATTATTTCAAATTGCTTTTGTGCTTGCTTTATTTATTTCACATTCATTCGTCTCCGTACCACCGGTTATCAAAGATAGTTTACATATTAAACCACTGAAAACTAATTTTTTCTCTGTGCAGTGGCTAATCAGCGCCTCCTCGTGGCTTACTTTAGCGGTGCAACTTAAAAGCCTATCTCTGTCAAACTAATTCGAAACGAATAAATTTACCTAAAAAAATCACCACTTTGCTCAACTTAAATGCATTTCTTTAGCCAGGCTTTCATCAAGGTTATAGCTGCTCGTTGAAACCTTTTTAAATAACCTACTCAGTAAACACTCCGCACTACTACTGTTTGATAATGTATAGATATTAAAAAATGTTGTTTCTTTTTCCTCCTCATAAATGATTGATTCTCCCAACTTTAATGACTACCTGATTAAAAGTATAGCCCATTTATACGAATATCGTTCCTCAATGGGTTATGGCCTTGAGTGGATCTATTGCTTCCCTAATATGTGTCTTTATTGCGAAAAAATGCACCCGAATGGACGCGTATTGATTTGATTTAAATACGTCCAGTCAAACTTAAACACAGGTAATGAGGAACACCTGTTATTTACCCGTTTAATCCTCTTAACGAAACAAACCGCAGGTTGTTTTGTCTATCCGTATTGGATTTGATAGTGTTTAATTTGTTAAATTTGTTTTAAAAAAGAAATAACTAGAAATATCGCCCCATTTATTATTGGAAGTCAATTTAACTCTTTTGCATGCCTAAATGCAGGGTAATGATTAACTGATTGCTGAAAATTAGAAACAGCTGAACGCAGGCAGGCTGGGTTTATGAAATGTGGTAGCCTAATTCAGTTTATCTTTTTCTAAATAACAGAGAAAATCAGTTACGAACACAAGTCTCCTCGCGCTAAATTCTGTTTTTGACTGCTTCTACTTTTATTTGACCTCATCATTTGGTGGTTTTATTTGGATTTGTGGGGGGTTCGGTTCTCAAAGTTTTCTTGGAGTATACTTTCTGATCTCTTTTCTTCTCTTTAATCGACCATCACACGGTCAACAAGCTGAATGAAGCACTTGATGTCCTCGCTGCAGAGGATGTGCGCTCAAGGACACTGTAGCAATCAATGGCCGGATTCAAGACGGTAGAATGCATTCTTTTTATTGTCATTATTCTTATTCAGATTTAGATATATAAAGGGGAAAAAAAGCCACCTTTACACCTTAGGAGATCTATTCAGCTCCAATCCAGCATTGTGTTATTAGCCTTAAAAAGCATTAAATTAACTCGTTACTTAGTAAAGATGTAATATAGAACCTATAGAATTAAAAGCATTTTTCTTATATAAATAAAAAAAATCAAATTGATTTATTTAATTAAAAGGAAACACTGAGCTCTGTATTGAGTGTAGACGCCTAAAGCGGCGGATTTGTTGAGCCTTGAGCATTTTTCCCCCCTCTGTTTTTTTTTTCTCTTGTTTGTCAAATTATAAGCCAGGCACGATGGATCTCAAGGACGCGTGGACTTGAATTTAATCGAAGAGGCTGAGAGTGGGGTGGAAGAGTGACACACGGATGAGAGAAGTTCATTATTCCACTGAAAAGGAAACCAATGGCTTTCACGGTCGCCAGGGAAACCGGCCTTTCTCTTGCCGCCAGACCTATGATAAGGTACTTCACAGCTTTAAGCGCGATTATTGCAAGGTAAAGAGGGGAAATATTGCCTCCCAATGCTGATAGATGTTTGAATATTGATTGGAAGGCTGAACTACAGAGAAACCCGCCCCCAACAGTTTCACCTTTCTGCACCCCCAGTTTAAAAGTCGGAGGAGGTGAGGCTGAGGTAGGGTAGGGCCCTTTGTCGCTTCCTGACATTCAGCTGCTGTTGCATCTTTACTTAAACTGACAGCAAGATGAAGACAAGCTAGGGCACTTAAAATAAAATAATTGATCAAATAAATACAGCAGGAATAAAATTGTTAGTCATGCAATTGTCACTACAAAAAATTGGCAACTTCTAATTTTGAGTTGTTGTTTTTTTAATTCTGGGCAAAGTTGAATTCTAAATAATAAACAAAGTCAAACTAAACAATTAAACTACTTTCGGAAATAGTAGTTTTGTTATTTGAAAAAATATTCTATTTCATACTATTGTAATATGGATTACTGCAAGTCAGTTTTCTTTGACAATCAGAAAGATTGGTCTGAGCCAGGTGCTTAAACTTTCTTTTAAACCAAAGTGGGGCCCAACAAGAAAGGTTTGGGAACCACTGAGTTAACCAGAGAAATTCCATTTTTAACGGAAAGAAAACGTCAAGCAGAACCAGGCTCAGTAGCTGTGTTAGTTACACTACAAATATAATAAAAATTCTGAGCAAACGTGTCAAAAATTGTTACATTCTAGTTCTAAAGAACTTTAAATTTTGGTCGATTTTTGGCACTGCCCAGTGGACAAAAGCTGAATTGTTTTAGCCTGAAGGAAGACGGCATTTCCCATGAGGGTGGTAAAATCCTGATCTCCTGGTCGTCTACAGTTGGATTGAACTACATGTCTGTTGCAGTGGCTTTGCGAAAGATTAATAGTGATGAGGTAAGGAATCTAATTGTGCTGAAACACTGGCATATGACAATGCTGGAAATAAGAACAACTGTAACTTTTTTGTACTGCTTTGCGCTGTCGCCGCCCCCCCTGCATCACCCAAATCGTCACCGACTGATGAGTTTAGAGCCTTGAAAGAGATAACTATAATGTTATGTTTGATAATTTCACAGTAAACACACATATAGATCCCAGCAGGAAGGTGCTGCATTGCCTGAATATCAAATTTGCACAACTGAGATAAATGTACAGTCTCAGGGAAATTTAGTCGCATTGATTACCGCCACCCTTCTCAAGGTTGCTCAGTGCCGGTAAGAAATTATTAAGATTCCCTTAGCCGATGAGAGAGGTGTCATTCAGTTAGTTGAGCTATAATCAAAAAAATCTGAAAATATTTTATCAAAGCTGAAAAGTTGCTTCGTTTTTTTTTTGTAGAAAAAGCTTAATGTATTTACATCCATTGTAGCAAGATAACCCATGCAAAGTGTAATGTTGTATGTTATACATAAGGTTTGCTTTAATGCTTGGCTGTAATAAACAGGAAAGAGGTAACAGTGCGACCCACAGATCAGTACCGGAAGTTTCATTTAATGTGTTGCAATTAGGCATTCAGTGTTAGTGATATTGCATGCCATACAGAGATGTTGAAAGAGAAATGGGTTTCTAATGGAAAGCTGGCAGCAGAAACAGCTGATCAGTCAGGCGAGTTAAATATTGCTACATCAGATGCACGTAGAATCTGTTTTCACCTCCTATTATGTGATTTTATTGCTGTTTCTATCAAGCTCTTCTTATGCAATACTTCAAAATGCGCATAAGAAGTGGGTTTACATCCATTGCAGCAATGTTAGTGATGGAACCACATCTAGAATGAACAATCACGATGGCCTGCTGCTGTGGACAGCTTCATGTTATGGATGATATACACATTTTATAACATGTCATAGCCAAAAAGAACACTTGGCTAACAAGAGGCTGCTGGTGGTTCCTACATTAAAGAAGAAATTAAATTGCCCTCAAACCTCAAGAACTACCTACTTCTGCACATAAGTATTGATTTGAAATCTCACTTTAGTACAACTTTCACTTTTTGAATTTTTACAGTCTGATGTTATCATGCCATATTAGTGTTTTTGGTTTTTTTTGTGTGTTTTTTTTCTGTTTTGGATTTTGATTTATGAGTAGTATTTTGATCAACCACATGTTGTTTTCTAAGGTGCAATCTGAATAAATACTATGTGTTATTGGATTTTTCTGCAGTCGATTACCCTCTTTTGGTTTTGCATGTGACTAAATGATATTTTACTTATTATTATATACAGATTAATATACACATATAAATATATATATGCTGGTACAGGCAAAGCTGGTCTGTGGGAGCACCCAAAGTCATTTGTTTGGAAGTACCAAATCATAAACAGTTTGAGTTAAAAGACAGAGCATTGAGATAGCCTGCTGGACCTGCGCACATCAGCTGGGCTGCAATAATTGTATCACTGCTGGGGAGTGCATGAAGTATAAGCTTCTCCAGATGTCTATTGCAAAATTAGGGTGTCTTCGCACTTTAGAACTTGCAATTAGGAAATAATATCACATATTTTCTACTTGTTTACCACCAGCAATTGAGTAAATATGTGGAATTTGCTACATCTTCAGCCCAATAGCCATACTAGCTGCGGTTAATAAGACAAGCACATAATTTATTTACAGGGTTACATGAGTGACTGATGTAATTTACATCTGAACTTATACATTTCAGATGAAAGTAAGAAATGCTTTAAACCTCTCATAAAGTTTAAGGGTATAAAAAGTAAAGTTAAAATAGTAGCACAAATAGGTCTTCTGAAAGGACAATGATCCTAACCGTTCAACCAAAATAACAGTGTCTTGAACATAAACAAAGTCAGTGTTTTGGAGTGTTCATGCTATATTTCCTATCTCAATCCTAAAGTAGGTTTGTGGGGAGAGCTGAGAAAGTGTGCGAGCGGGGTGGTCTACAAAAACTGACTCGGTTATATCAGTTTTGTCTGGAGAAATGGAACAATACTCCAGCAAACTATTGTGAGAAGCTTCTGAAAGCAGACCCAAAATCTTGGAACCAAGTCAAACAGTTTTTAAGGTATTGCTAATAGATATAAAAGGAATATGTACATTTCAGAAGTTTAAAAAGTAACAAAAAATATGTCTGCTGAAATGTTATCTGTTGATTTAAACAATTTCCATTACTCACTGAACTAAAACAGTTTTAGTCCAATTAAAGGTCAGAAATAGAGGTAAAAAGGCTTTTTAATACAGTTTATTGAACTACCTGGATTTAACTATTCATGCAATCAGTTTAGTGTGGAACATTAGTTCAGATTTGCCCACCGATACAGATAAATAGTCTCTGCTGAACCTGACCAGAATACCATTTTGTTGGTTCGCCTTCACACACAATGATGTGTCAGCCTTGGTGGCTGGGAGGTTAGCGCTAAGCCAAACTCCAGTTAATGTGTGTTGGGCTGTTTATTAGTTGCAGCTGGCTTAGTTGGTGAGAGGTTGGAGGATTAGTGAGGAGAAAGGCATGGAAGCTGGATGTGTGTGAAGATGGATGTGAGGGTGCTGGTGATGGTGGGGCAAATTGTTTTAACCCCTATTACTGCGTCTGCATGGTTCTTCCCTTATCTAGGCCGCTGCAGCCACTCATTAATATTCCCTACATATGGCAGCGCTTTCTGTATCATTGTCTATTAATGGGAGGGATAATCGCTCATTCAATTATCAGGCAGTCAGCAAAAGACCAACCGTGCCAGCACAGCTCCGGTTCACACAGTGGCACAGCCCAAAACAGATATGTGCCACTGAGAAGGTGAGAGTGATAGTAGGGATTACAACATATTAGCTACTTTAATAAGTTAGGAATGGAGTCATGGGAAGCAAACAGGGATCGCTTGGCAAACATGAAACATGTGTGAACTTTGCAGCACCAAAGCGAAGGGGGTTGGGGGTATGACCTTCTTCATGTTCAGTTTGAACATCAAACATCTCACATTTTCCCTGCTTTCAAACAGCAGCTTTTCCTCTGATAGTTACCAGGTAATGTGGTTGGGATGCACCTTTGATAGCAGCATTATAGGCCCCAAACGCGCTTAAAGAACAACAGCCTGACCCTGATGTCTGCAAGCAGATTTTTGAGCAGCGATCAGTTTTACTGCTCCTCCTCCGCTGATCTGCGTTTTTGCGACCTCAGGACCTTGTGTTGTTTGAAGCCTCACTGCCGAGGCCACGGCCTGGACATGAAGGGGTCACTGATAATAGCATGACCTCTGGCTGTTTCGGCCCTCAGAGACCCTGTTGAGTCAACACAAGCAGAGAGAGAGGGAAGTGAAGAGGGAGAGTTGGAATTATGTTGTTTAGTTATTTGACGAGTTTCTGGAAGAGTTGGGTCACAAAAACTGGGAGAGTGGAGCTGTTTCTCTAAGGCGGCATGTTTTGCAAGACAGATAGGAGGTGAAATGTTAACAAAAATCTTAGAAGAAAATCCACAGTTTGATAAATTTTCACATTCTGACTGAGGCAAAGGCGGCTGAGGCTGTGGAGGGGCCTTTGTTGGCGGTCCCATTTTCTCCGCCGGAGCGGCGCGCTCACAGGGTCAGCGAAGTTACGAAAGTAATTAAAGCTCGGTGATTCAGTGGCTGCTGCAGAGAAAAGAAAGCAAGCTGTCATTCTGATTTAGAAAAATAAATTACAATTTTAATAATGGGGGAGGATAGGGGTGCGAGAACGTCTAGAGCCTTGGTGAGTACATGAGGGGAGGAGGAGGTGGGCATGTTGGATGGGAGGGGGGTCGAGGGGGTTGCTGGCTGCCTACTTATCAATAGTTGCATTTTGTATTTTTTTTTTTTTTTTTGAAACGGCATCGGTAGTACATTGCGAAAGCACAAGTGCCCTTAAAAAAGAAAACCCGGGAACATTAACATACTGATTTCATGCGCATGGCAAAGGGCCCGAGCCAATATCAGAGAGGACTCAGCAGTCCTATTGTCTGCTGGGACTCTGGTCCCCTCTGATATGAAAATTCAATTATTTTATAACTAGATCTGGCGCTGCGTTTTGACAGTCTACGGTAGCGCTTTGCCAGCTGCATCAGCGTGGGGGACCAGAGGCTCCTGATAGCGAGAGGGGAGGCCTTTCAGACATTGACATGTTTTTTGGGGACAAGATTGCCCTAAATGTGTTGCATTTAGGGGCTGAAAGTTAATCTAATGCTCTACCATTATCTCACTCAGGTAATTCCAATACCACCCTCAATCTGTGTTTATGCTCATGCACGCAGCCCCACATACTCGCACATCCATTCATTCTTCAGCACTTTGAATCTGATTCTCAGGGTTTTCTGTATCCAAACAGCAAATGTGTTTATTCTGCAAGACGGACAAACTCTCAGCAGGTTAGGAACTATGTGAAAAAGAAATAGTTTTCTTCTTGGCATCAGCAGTTTCTGGAAAAAAAAAAATGTATTTAAAACTATGATTTTTTTTTTTTTAGAAAAGTTTTTGCCAGATTTCCATTAACCAATCATAATATACCAGGTTGTATGCATTTCTGTGTTATGCCGAAAAAAAAAAAACTGTAATTACTAAATGCCTGTTAAAGAAATATTTGTGGAATTTAACTTGTATTTCTTTTAATATTTAAATGAAATTTCTCCATTTTAATGTAGCTACGCAAGTACAGACTAAAACTTAGAAACCAGACAGACTTAAGCTGGTCCATTTTCTTAGTTTCCTTTCATATCCTCCATGGCTCATTGTGAAAGGTTTTAGGGGGTCCCTGAAGAGTAGGAAACAGGAAGCAGCCCCCCTGGTAGGGCCCTCTCTAGTGAGAGCCCACTGTGTTGTGCTTATTATCCCGGCCTGGGAGAAGACGTACCTGCCTCGCCTCATTAGACCGCTGTGGAGTGCACGCTCAGCCTGCAGAAGAATGGAGCATTAATTAGTATTCTCTGCAGGGGGAACTGCCATTAGCACTTAATTAGAAGTAAGAGTACTATTCAGCAGAGCAGCCAGTTAGTGTGTTTTCTGTCTGAGTCATGCTGAAATATTGCTGAAAGCCCTCTTGTCATTTTTCTGTCAGGAGTTTTATTTCTATACAGATTTGTGATTTTGTTTCTGAAGCGTGACAGGGTAAAGATGGAATAGCTTGTTGCCTCATTAAATTTAAAATAAAGCAAGAGGAGCTGGTTCATCCACACCAAAACCCTGTGCTCCCATGCCTGAATTCTTCGGTAAGATTTGCTTTTGCCTGCTTGTTGCTGTCGACCTGCATGAGGTCAAACGATGGTTTATTGGTCCAGGTTGGTAAAAATTGGGCAGTTAGTGAATCCAGGTCAACTTCTCTTATTGGTGATGGGGGAAGTTTCTTTGATCTGCTGAGTAGGTATTTAACTTTTTTCTTTCGTCTGTTCTCTGTCCCACATCACCACTGAGGAGGACAAGGGAAGCTGTTAACCCACCTCGGTCCACTACTCGGCCTCCTTGGTCCTCCGCTCTTACTCTCTGCTCGTCCCTTTCTCTAATCCCTGCCCACCCTGACGGCCCCTCTGAGGTTCAGGGTGAACGCTGGTAAAGGCGCCTTTTCTTTTCCAGCAATCTAAGAGGCGGAGAGCTGTCATTTGCCAATTTGGCCTGAATGGAGCGGACAGCGGATTGAATGTCGTTTTCCCACCAGGCTGCACCATCCAGACCAGCAGGGGAGGGAGGGGGATGTAGAGAGAGGAGTGTAATGCTAGAGTAAAATTAGAGCTTTGATGGCAGCTAATAGTGTGTGATGGGAGGCGCTGACGTGGACTTCCAGTACAGACGCCACAGGTTCCCCAGTACTCTTCCTCTCTCCATCTGACTCACCTGTAAGATTACGCCAGCCCTGCCTCCAATCTTAGAGCTGTGATTTCACCCTGATCTGTGTAATTATACAGCTCCAAATCCAAGCCTTCCCAAGTCAAAGGGCTAGAAAGGTCCAGTTTCTTTCTCTTTACACACACTCATGCATGCAAAGGGGAGTCTTCAGGACAAAGATTACATTTCTTATTCCTTGTTCGGTTACACCTGGAAGGAAATGAGTTATACAGATGTTCTCCAAATGTTTTTTCCTTTTTACTTTGAGTTCTGATTCAAATCATGCCCAATCTCCTTGTTTGCAATGTTCTATTATGTACGTTTTCAAATTTTAAGATTAATACCTGACCTGTTTCCAAAGGTTAAACCGTACTTTTTCAAAATACGGAATGAACAACTGTATTAATTAATACGATGCAGAGCAGAAATCATACAAAGAATGAGCAAAACATTTTTATTTCTTCACTACTGTTTTTTTCCAAATAGTTGAGACACTATAAATCTAATTCTTTTTAACTATTTAAAACTTTTCTTTGAAAATTTTGTACATAGACCACAGAGTTATTGGGTGAACAGAAATATATCTTCATATTTTCTAAAACTATACTACTTTTAAATTCTAAAACGTACAAAAACATAAGGTTTTGTCTCCTTATGACCAACAGCTGCGAAGTATCTTGCTAGATTGTTAAAGACCAACACAAGCTATTCTTGGGAAGTTGAACAAAAAGACCAAACATTTTTTTTAACTTCTCTTTACAGATTTAATCTGAAAAATGTTGACATTTAGTCTCATTTACTCTAAATAAAAAATAAAATAAAATAAAGCAGAAGTAACCCTAATTACCTAATAGAGTCCACCTGTGTGTAACTTGATCCAAGTATGAAGGCAGCTGTTTTGTAAAGGCCTCAGATGTTGGAGAACATTACTGAGTAAACAGCAGAATAAAGAACAAGGAAAACCTAATCAGGTATTCAGCTGTAGAGATGTTTGACTTAAGGTTTCACCATAAAACAATTGACCAATCGTTAAGAACTAAACATTTTACAGATTGTCCCTCTTTCAAAAATGACTTGCATGCAAAACAATATGTATAGAAGAAATCTTACTACTTGTATAACTAAAAAAAGCAAACGAGCCCCAGTAATGAAACGCAGGGGTGGCAGCTTCATCCTGTCGGGGTTTTATTATACTTAAAACGGAAGTTTTTTGCTTTTTAGCAATAAAACAATTTAATAAAACAATCCATGGTACCACCAGTGGCACATTTTTACAGCCTTGGCTGCCATATAGAATGCTGCAGAATACAAAATTTTTTTTTTTATCTTTTGCTGTGTGCATTTATAGTTAATGTAAGTCAGAAAAAGCTATATTTCAACTCGTGAAGAGCTGAGACAATGCATGGCATAGTTTATGACTACATAAAAATGCATACCCAAATAAAAAAAAAGAATTATGAGATGCTCTTTAAACCATATGCATTTTGGTGGGATTCAAGTCAAAATAAAAAGTAAGTAAACCAAATTTTTATAAAACAGTCCATTCAAACTGGGAAAAAATAGTCACTAAGAGCTTTACAACAAACAAATGATACAAGTAAGAAATTAGATAGAAAAATCAAATGAAAATATGAAATATCTGAGTCATGAGCTGCTCTCTAGAGGAGTCTGAGTCCAAAGGTCTTACTCCTTTGCGTGGATATTTTCACAGCCTTCTAAAAATAATAAACCTTAAAGTTTTTTTCTCCTTTTGTTACAAATCTACCTGAAGCTTTAATTTATTAGGATTGCATGTGGTAGACCAAAACAGAATAAAGAGCAAGTGTAAAATGTTAAAAAAAGATATGTTTTCTGTTATTTTCCAGTAAAATGAAAATTAAAAGTCTAATAGCCAAGCATATTTAGACTTTTATGGGCTAGCTGTCCCAATGTTGCACATTTTGTTTTTCCTGTTTTCATTATAGATGAACTTCCATCCAACTGGACGGAGAGTATCTTTAAAGAACAATGTTTACGTTTGGTCTCATATTCTCAGTTGAATTTAAGTTTGAGATTTTACTGTGGATCTCACTTTTTTTAAATTTCTTTTTAGATCTGGACAGTGAGGCAGGTCTGGATGTATGCTTAGGGCCTTACAGTTGGTTTGAGCTTGAAGTGTCCATGAAGTCAAACCAAATGACGACATTTTATTATCCACACCCCTTCCTATTTCTTTGCCTAAATTTGACTTATACAGACATGGCGGATGAACAACAGCTCCTAATTGAGTTTGCAAATAGAAACATCTATAGACTTCTAATGATTTGGAAAATAAATATCTACATGATCAACAAACTGTGAACAAGTCTTAAAAAATAAATTACAGCCACTCATGGATGGAATGAAGGAACCTGTGCTCTACACTGACCCCTAGAGTCTACCATAGTGTTGGGTACAGTGAGAAAGGGCACATGGAGTATAAAATGCTGCACACGCAACATTCCAGGTATCAAATGTTGGTACTAAATGCAGATGTGTCCAGCATAAGCCAACCCTTATGGTCCTGATCTCAAGCCTCTAACAGGTTTTGTTTTTTGGTTGCACCTAATTTACCTTCCGCCTTCTCCACATCAGCCATGGCCAGCCTACCTGCTGAAACACCTCACCAAAGCATGATGGTACCACCACTGCTGGGGTGATGTATTCAGAGGAGGGTAGGAACTTGTTACATTTACTCAGTTGCACATACCTGAGTAACATTTGAGTAACAAATATATACCTTTAGGAGTAGTTTTGCTGTACCGTGCGTCTTACTTTTACTTGAGCAATATTCTTGTGAAGTATCACTACAGCGAGTAAAGTTTCTGACTACTCTGTCCTCTATGAGTAATTTGAACTATTCCAAGATCAGGTAAACCTACAGTAAACAGTGGATGTTCTTTACCCTGTCCTAGAATATATACAGCTCTCACTATAAGGATTGGTTTAATAGTTTTTTGGGAAGTTTTATGTTTAAAAAAATTATTTGGTAAAATAGTTTCTTCTCAACGGATTTTTTTATTTTATAGTTACTATTTTCATTTTTATTCTTTATCCATTTGAGACTTTAAAATACCAGATCTTGCACATAAAGTCTGTATGTCTGCATCATTAAACATTAAAACAGATGTTAGTATGCAACAATTACTCGGTACTTAAGTAGCCTTTTTACCAAATACTTTTACTTGAGTCATTTCTTGAATAACTGCTTTTTACTTAAACTTGAGTTAAAAATGTTGAAGTAGTGCTACTTCTACTTGAGTAAAATGTTTGGGTACCGTACCCAGATTTCTGAGGAGTGTCTGGTGGCTCTTAAATACCCCTCTCTACTAAGCCTTATCCCTAAACTATCTGGTTTGTTCTTTTATCCTCATAAATCTGCTTACTCACTATTGTGAGGCTGAATTACACACAAGCGCATTCCTACTAACATATTAGTTGATATTTTTTTCTGCATTTTGTTACTAAAGTAAAAGCAGCTGAATACAAATGCATGACAATAGTTTGAAAAAAAACATGTATCTTCTTCCTTTCATTTCTTATTTGTGTTTTACTTTGTGTTGGTCTGTCATGCAAAATCCAATATAATCAACAGAATCTTGTGGCAAATTTTGAAGATTCAAATTATATACTTTTATTCACATAATAATCACCCTTTCCTCCCCTCACCCTGCTCCCGTGTAGAAAATAACACTGGGACCAGCCTCGGGGCCATCATACGCTCGCTCACACACACTTTCACACCTACATCGGATGTATTATATCTCCCCAGACTTGAGCAGCACTGTGATGCTTTGACATATGTGCAGTTTAAGGCATCTTAAATGTCCGTATCAATCTGTTGAGCTGTCAGCTTAACAATGATGGAAACAGAACACCTTCGCCGGCGTCAGGCAGCATCATTCTCATCCATGCAATGTTGGAAAGATAGACGGTTCTCTGCAGGACATTCCACTGGATCAGCCAAGCCAGAGCAATGCAGGGGGAAAGAGGTTGCTAGAACTTTTGATTCTGATGTGCTGGCAAAGATATACTCCTTGGATGATCAGGCTTATTTTTAATGAGCCAAAAAGTTAATATCCTGTTTTCTAATTTAATTGATTTCATTGTACTGCTCCTTCTTAGTAATGCTTATATGCTTGTGACCGTGCAGTAGGATTGTCTTCGTCCTGCTGCACATAAAGCGTAATACTCCGCTCTCCAGGGATGGGAGATGTTTTGTTTTTTAGACTCTTTCACACCAGCTCTTCCTATTTCTTTTTGTTAACACAATAGCCATCTCTTCTCTCACCCAGTGAGGCAACCCTTTCAAACGGGCAGCTCCAGGTCAGTTTCCTTGCCAAGTTTTGCAGCCTGCCATGTTGTCTATTCTGCTCAGCTATTTAAAAAATGTTGAATATCAACAATGGCTTTCAGTGGTGCATTGTCAACTTTTGTATGAAGCAATCTTGGCTGAAAGAGATGGGTCCCAGAGCAGGGAGAGCTCAGCTGCAGTGTGCACGGCCCAAAGAAGTGACTGCCCAGCACTCTCAACGTTTCATATTTCTCTCCTGCGCCTTGGTTGTGCTGTTTGAAAGGCCAACGCTAGAGTCTGAGCTGAGGTTGGTCTCTGCCATCTTTCTTTCCTTAGGGTCCTGCTTTTGGGCCAGCTGACAGTCAGCTGCTGAAGTTGGATCCAGCAGAATAGTTAAAAGGCATAAGAAGCCTCGGGACCAGTGAGAGCTGGGTGAGTCTCCTGATGTTTTTTTCTCATCAGAGTGGGAGGAGGTTAGTGGGAAAGAGTGGAGAGGAAAGGGAGGGAGCATTCAGGAAGACGATGTTGGGGAGCTTTGTGTTCTTTCAGTTCTACTCTGCCTACATGCACTGAATTGTCAGGGTCTTCCATTGCTTCACATTTGGAAATAATGTTTCACCTGTTTGATTTTATTTTTATAAGAAACTGAGTAGCTAATCCTTTCCTGTTCAAAAAGCCTTAACTTACAGTCATTCTGACATTTTAACAACATCCAACATGCCTCCCATCTTTAATACTCATCCCATTTTGATATCCAGGCTGATGCATGAGTGACTTTAAGTAGGGCTCTGTATTTATGTTTGTATTCTTAAAGAAAAGGATGAAAGCAGCAGTGAGAGGCTTGCTTCCAGATAATAGTAGCTTAGGCTCTTTGTCCTGCTGTCAGCCAGAAGAGGAGCACAGGCTGGAAATTTCCCTGATGCAACCGGCAGCGTCTTGTATGTTTCATTGACATATCAGTCTGTGGGGCAATGAGCCGTTGCTTCTTGCAACCCTCGGCACACTTCTGCTCCGCATTTGTCGGAGGTGTCTTTATGCAAGCGCAAACAGGCGGCACGGCTATCTAGCTCTTAGGTTTTGGTGGAAAAAAAAAAAAAGGATGTCAGAGGAGTTTAACTGAGTTGACGGTTTTAGGGCTGCAAATGATGGAGGGCGAAATGTTTTACTATTGATTTCTAAATCATTTTATTCTCTTTATGTTTCCAGGATTCTAGAAAACAAAGGTACTACATTTAATAAAGTTATAACAGAAACAACTTTTTAGCTTTTAAACAAAATAATGAAACCATTATTTTAAATACAAAGATTTATTTCTGACATTTTTGGGCTCAGATATAATAATAATAATAATAATAAACTTTATAGTTTCAATTAAAGAGGAAAAATCCCTTGCTGTTTTAGGGAATAAAGTGTTGTCCTCTGCCTCACCTCTTTGCGCTCAACCAGAAGCAAGGTGACTAAATTCATCTCAGTTCAGCCCATCCATTATCTTGTCAACACAGCCAGCTTTCCACCTTAGTTTGCTCTCCTCCCAGAAGACTTGCTTTAATGAAACGCAAAGTAATCGCCACACTTATCTCGTCATGCTCAAGGTAATTAATATATTTAGAGGGCGATGGCTAACTCTTAATTAAATTAAGCCCCTTTTAATGAGACCTTGACTAGGACTAAATTTATGACCACTATCTGCTTTATCAAGTGCTTGGCATGCAACAGAGATTAGTCATTTTGTCCCAAATCAAAAGCAGATTGCACATTATATTATTCATGATTTATATATCAATTTATGCTTGTTTGTTTCTTATTTTGGAGTTAATAAATTACCTCCTATAATTTTCCTCTTAAAAAAATCCCAGCTTCTGCATTTAATGCTCAGCAGTTATGCTGCTGTTACGTTTTCATTCTGGAGGGGAATACAGATAACAAACTTGAGGGTATTAATCATATAACAAAATTGGTTGTATCTAATTAATTACAGTAACACTGCAAATTAATTGTGAATTCTCACAATATTATCTTAAACTAATGAAGCCCTGACAAAGGAAGTGTTTCGTTTTTTTTTTTCTTTTTTAAGGAAGAGGAAGCTAGATTAGTGGGATCTCAATTATTGCTAAAACAAAAGAAGGCTGCTTGCTCGGGCACGGTGCAAAGCAAAATGTGACTATTCAGCACTTTCCCCAAAACAAGAAACGAAGAAAGTTTCTTTTGTTTTAGTAAAAATACTGAACATGGCAACGATTGGGCAGATACATGGGGAAATAATGGGGGCTGTAATTAACTGGCCAGGCAAATAATGGTACCTAAAATGATCATCAAATAGTGGTGCTTGATAATGCCATTCAGGTTGCAGGCATCAGACCAGGCTTTGCTAAACATGTAAGCAATCTTTATTCATTTCAGCAACTTGCATCACAGATGGAAATGCATTTATTAGTCAGGAAAATTGAGTCTATATAAATCAACATGTGATCAGAAGAGTTTCTCTGGCTAAAAGCTCACCTATATGTGGTCATGTTTAATTTTAAAAGAAAATTATCTTTTTAAAATGATGTAAGAGTCTAGTCCTTATGAGAGAACTACTATGTTTGAAAGTTAGAGTGAACTACTAGAAGTTTCATCATTATGCATTTTACTCTTCAACTAAGCTCATGAAAGTAAGAAAAGCTACTTTAAAAAAACACAACTGTAATCAAAATTAGCTTAAATTAACTTCTTCCTCAAAGAAAAAAAAAACTTTATTTTATAACTTTCTCTTGAAACAAAACCATGAAGATTGGATGTCAATGTTACATATGAAAAGGGTTAAAACATTTATAATACTCACTTTAGTCCAAGTGCCATGTATAATAATAATAATAAATAATGTAATCTTACTGCTGTGGCAAGGTCTCGTTCATTCGGCTTTGGTTTACAGATTAAACAACTTGCTTTCAATCAAACATGAGCAAGAACCATACCATATGTATCTTTTTTTGAGATGCTTTTAACAAAAAAAATTCCCTGTGTAGCTTTGTGCACCTTTATGGAAAGTAGATTTTTCATGAGGTACATCCTTCTTTTAAAATGGTTGCCACCAAAAAATGTAAAGTTTGTTTAATTTATAATTTTTAATGAGCTCATTCCTAGAAAAAAAAAAACCTAATGTAAAAGAAATATATACAAATGTTTTATGGAACAGATATGATCTGTCTGTTTTCAATAAGTTGGAGACAAACAAGAGTTATGTTTTATAGTCATTACATTTGCTGTTTATAGTTGATTTTCACTGTGTGTGTTTTTAATATTAATAGAATTTATATATTTTTATTTTACAAAATATGAAAACAACAGGATCATAATCCATAAAACGTTTTAAATAAAAAAAATGAAAACACATAAAAAGTATGAAATAAAATCCCAGGTGATATTTAATCTATGGATGTTTTGTTCAAAGCATTAAAAAAAAACAGCAGAATTTTAAATCTAAAATTAACTTGCATAAGTATAAAAATCCTGAATGCAAAACTCCCAGATTAGCGCCTTAAATTGTAACCTAAGGGCACAACACAGAATTCATCTCATGCAGAAAAGTGTCTTAACCAAGTAGCTCTGAGGCAGAAGCACATTTTCTGAAATTTTTTGCTTAATTTAACCTGTATTAAAATTAGCTTCTAATGGATGGGATCTTATAATTTACTGTAATTTAATGTTTTATTTTTCATTTAACGCATCATATACCAAATGTTGGATATGTTTCCCCTTAATCTGCAAAGTAAAGGGTCAGTAATCATTGTATCTTCATAACAAAAAAAAAAATAAATGTCTCAACTGATTTCCTCTCTTGTGATATAATTTCATTTGGGTTCATTAGCCAATAACCACGGGGGAAAAATGCTTTTTGGCAATTATGGGAATTGGAGGGTCAGTGAGAATAGATTTTCACCCTGCTGCACATGATTATCTAAAGTGGCCTTGTCGCAGCGATTAACCCCGGGTCTATGTGTGTATGGATGTGTATGATCGACTGTGTTTGAAATGTGCATCACTAAAATGATAAGCAGCTATGAGCCAAAGGTGATGAGGTGAGAAAACTGTTCCCCTTTCCCTGAGTGAGATGGAGCACAGCGCTGGGTGGTCACGCCTTGTCTGTTTGCAACAGTGGCGGGTTAAAGAGATTACACTGGGTCTGTGTCAGCGGCCTTGGCCTCACACAGGCAAATAATGAGGAAGGACATGCTTGGCTGCTGAGGGAGAAAAATAAAAGAAGCTGAGGTTTGAAGCAGCTCTCCTGTGTATTGTTTCTGGAGGGAGCAGGTCGATAAGCAAGACGCCCACATTCCTTATAGTGGTACGAAGGTGAGCCTTGGCGCACAGGGGATGACACCTGTGGGCCAAACTAAGCAACAAATAAATCTCTTACAGCTGAGGGAGGAATGCAGTGTTCTCCATTAGTCCTCCAGACAGATGTGCACACTCCACTAAAGCTCTGAAAATCAATACATCTGTCCTCTGAGTGTCTATTTTGCTTTTATGTTTGAAGGTCTGGTGACAGGTTCCTTTTCTGATGGCTGAACCTTCCCTTACATCAGATGGACCAACGGTCAGAGATGGTGACCTGCTTTTGTCGGACTTGAGGTACATCAAATGATTTTACGAGTTTAACGGTTTTAAAAAAATACCTTCATAAGAGACTCCAAATATTTACTGATTCTGAACCAGCTGATCATCAAAACATACATTGACTTTAGGAGTTCTACTTTAAGGATTAAACATTGGTTCTTTGGACTTATTAAACAGAGTGATATGTTTCATTATGCTTACATCTAAAAATAACAATAAAATAAAAACTTTCAGAATACTGGAATAATACAAGAAGACCAATAAACAAAAAAAGTATTTTTACACGGGGGAGAATTTTAAAAACCTATAATATTTGATGAATTACTGACTAATAGTTATTAACACTTTAATTAAAATGTGTAAACAAGCTGCAAATAGTAATTGTTAGGGAAACTGGCTATTTACTGAATCAGAACATGTTCACTGAAAGTTGATTGGCGAAACAAACTTGTGGTTAAAATAAAGAGTTGAAACAATGACAGCCTGAAGCACAGTGAGGCTTGAACAACAGAGTCAGAGCTTCAAGAGCCACCACACACAGAACATGAAATACAACTGCTGTATTAATTCTCACAACCTGATTCTCAGACAGAGAACTAAGTAGTGCACCACCTGAGTTCAGGAGAAACGGGAATGGTTTGTCTCAGGGACCAATTTTCTCTTTTTCAATTAACATAAAATTTGCTTTGTTTTGGAAGCCCAGTATAGCAACAACTGTCTGTAGAGAGTGTATGGAGTATTACTGAGAGAAAGATACCATAAAGCAACCCTGAGCATCATTACACATCAGCAGAGCCTTCATACTAAACTGTATTAATGCAATAATTCATGCAAAAGGAGTCCCAACAAACTACTGGGGACCTGTGCAGCTTTCAGCAGACCAGCATTATTTTCAACAAAGTCTTTTATTACTGTCTTCATTTTCTGACATACTGAATACAAAAACAATGAAACAAAGAAAATAAATGCTTGATATATTAGTCATATTCCTCTGTGTATTTAATCTTTGTAATATGTTTTGCTTTTTGAAGTAGATAATTGAATATATATATATATCTATATATTATATTATATTATATTTTATTTTATTTTATGATATCTTATAATCTCTCAACATAAATTATGTTCTTTATGCAATGAACAATAATTCACTTTACCTTTGAAAAGTGTTGGAATTTTAATTTTGTCTTAATCTAAATTGGCCTCAGTGCAAAAAAAACAAAAGCCTCAAAACTGTTGTTTTTTGTGTTTGCTTTTGTTTTTCTTTACAATTGAAATACAAAGTCTCTAAATACTTGTTATGGTTTTATGCAGTGATGTTTTAAAATGTTTTAAAGAAAAATTGATACAGTTTAGGTTTGATCTGTGTTGTGACAGTATTTTAGATTTTGAACTAGAGTTAATCACATGAAGTCAAGAACAAAACAAAAGAATAAAATTGCCTTTAATTTAGCAGCAGTTTGATATCTGTAAATCAGAGGGTTTCTTTTTTCTGGAATCATTAAAAAGCTATGGTGCACTGCGATATTTGTTACACAGTACTTTCACTCTGCACAACAGAGGGTGGTGCCTTATCCCTGTTTACTGAAGTGATACTAAAGTAGTCTGACAGGAAATTTTTCCTTTGATACTCACCTGAAAAAACCCAACAACAAGAAGCAGAAACCTTTGATCCCAACAATTGGTGGCTGAAGTTTATAATGGCTACGAAAAGCAAATTGGAGCCTTATTAACACAGATGTGCAATTTCTGGGCATTTTTTTGTTGTTTATTTACTTGTTTATTTATTCATTTTATCCATGCCTAGGTTATAAAGATCATGTCAAGACCCTTTTACTCAAGCTGCTGACATATTTGGATCTAATGCCTTATAAAATTCATTTGTTTTCAGATTGGCAGGACTTAAAAAAATAAGCTTAATTTAGCCAATGTCCTACATCATTTGTTTAACCAGATAAGATAGTACAACAGAAAACACATAGGAATATTTAAAAAATAAAACTTTAGAATTATTTTGTCTTTATAAAGACTAACAAAAACAACGATTTCTACAGACAAATGCTTCGATAAAACCAATACAATCATATAAATGTTTATTTTGCAGATCTGGCAATACCTGTTGACTGCATTCATTTTTTTTGAACGGCATCCTGGTGTATTGCTTACTGGAAGAAATCTAACCCCATAGAGCTAATATGACAAACGCCAGGGAGTAGAGTTAAAATGTTCCTTGACTCTACATTACAGATTAAAAATCATAAGCATTAAAATGCATCATTTTTATGATCAACCGCAGCTTTTACTGGTCAGATAAGTCCAATTATCATTAGGACTACCACCGCGGCTTTGTGCGACAAAGAGGCGATAAGACCAACACTTTTATTCCTTTAAATGACCCGTGAATATTATTTTTACCTGCGCTGAACTGGGGAGGACGCAGCCATTCACGCCACACAATGGGAACAGCAGACCGTGCGTAAATTGCATCTTCATTTGCATCCCCGGCCCCCGAAAAAAAAAAAAAAATCATGCAAATCTTAATGAGACAGTCTCCATTGTGGTTGTAATTGAAAAGCCATTCTTTATTAATTACTGTTTCTCAAAAGGACCCCGTCCACTGAGCTGAAAACAAAACTGTAAAAAAAGAAGTTACTGACACCAGATAGAAAATGTGGAAAAATGTGTTTATTCTTAAGAATTTACTCCCGATTAAAGTAAACGTGGTGTGGAAGGATATTTCCAATAATAATAATAAAAAATACAACATGTAAATAAATGCACTAAATTAGAGTCAATAGCATTATTAGCAGCTGTGTTTAAACAACGTATAAAATAACAAATACTGTTGCCGGAAAAGCTTTCTTGACAAGATGCGAACATATTAAAGCATACATTCCGTTTCCCAAAAATAATCAAGCTTTTGCAAAAGTCAAGTTATATATTTAACAAATAAGCCGATTTTGAAGACATATATTTATGCGTAATCTGTATTTAAAATAAAAAATAAACAACTGTAATAGCCTAAATTTATTTATTATGGTCAAATTTGATTATTCAAGGATGAAGTGCGATTGTGAGTTTCGCGCTGCATGAGCTTGATTCTAATTGAAAAAGAAAAATACAAGATTAACCAAGAGTGAGGTTTAAGTCAAGACTTCCACATATTTCCCAACATTCAGCAGCAGTGCACCCTGAGAGCCCCCTCAGGGCTGTCAGGGCTTGTTGAGCCTGAATCAGAGCAGACTGTGCTGGTGGTCCCTCCGTTCCTTAATTAGGAAATTAGCTGCACAGAGACCCTCATTATCAAACTCCGGGTTACTCCTGACTGTTTTCTCTCTCTCTCTCTCTCTTTCTCTCTCTTTCCCTCTCTCTCTCTCTGCTACCGGTCAATTTCCATAAGGAGATTACAAGCGGATCAGCATTGAGATTTGCGCAGATAAACAAATAACCGGTCCCTGAGAATTAGATGACTACTAATTGGACGTTAGTTTTATTGCTCCCGTGCTGTTTGTCACGCCCCATTGAACGGGAAAATGGAATTCGTTCGGTGATGTCTCTTTTTGAGCGGATTTATATGGCTCAGGAAAAATACGGTGGTATCTGTCCTCCCAGTTCTACAACACACTTTTTTGGCAAAAGCATTCATGCATGTGTAAGGGTAATTTTGTCTAATTCTGGGATATCTTTAAAAATGTACACAAAGCAATATCATATGTTTGTGGTTAATAAAAATGGTAAGAGTTTCATTTAACTTTTAAAATTAGGGAGAGAAGAATTTAACTGATGTGTTTTGTTATGAATTAAAGTCGAATTATTTCAGTTTAAAACAGGAGCGCGTCTCGGCTTGCATACATTTTTCAAAAATGCGCATTTTATTTGTTTTGTGCACTCGTCCCGTATATAAGGGCCCCTCAGTGGCTGCGTTTTAACTTTGTAAAACCTCCGGGGGGGGGGATTTCGCACCAAAATGCATCCTGCAGAGCTCCCGTAGATACTCAGGTGTTAATAGCTCGTTCTTGATGGTCGATTCGCTTCTGGATCATTAGCAGGTGTGAGATGTTTTACTCGCTTAGGTTTGGTTTCAGTAGCGAGGGTCGTTTGTAAAGGCCACACATGCAAATAAAAAAAGCAAAGGGGGGCTCTCCACGCTGATCGTTTTGTATGAAAACAAGCCTGAAAACAGCAGCTGACAGCGCTTTAAAAGGGGCTCAACTAAACTTTTCCTCGTGGGACCAAAAAAGAAAGCGCTCTTCTCATCCACAAGAGGTCGTTAATGTATTAAAGTTCCAAATAAAGGGTCCCTGAACGCAGCGGAGATTTAACATTCATTTAATTCGTATTTCCTTTAGAAACGTATCTTTCAATAGAGATGAACTGAAAAATAAAAAACTCCGGTATTTTAAACTTAGAAAGAAATCTTCACTGCTTTTCGAAAAAGTATGATAATTTCCCCCCAAGATGTTGAATAGGCCTATTATCTAATGTAAAAACATCCCGTCTGATTTAGAAAAAGTCTCGGAAAAATCCACTACTATCCCGAGTCTGTCCAAAATATTTGAACAAATAGATCAACTGAATCGGTTTAAATGTGTCTAAAACAACAAAATACAAACGGTCTACCGAATTGCTGTAGCGTAAAAAGGAAATTTGAAGGAAGTAAATATTTTACTTGGATTAATGGTCAAAAATATATATTCAAATTGAAATGGTAAACCCAATGTCATTTTCTTGGTTTATGACAACAATTTTAGCACATTATTTTACATCTGTATAGGCCGTGAACAAATTTAGTCCCCTGACACAAATTCAAACCCCTTCTACTTAAAATCATCCAAAATGTAGTTTTAAATTAATTTAATTGCAGCCTACGAATAAAGGTACATGATTACGCCCATAATAATTGTCACTAT
>JAUZNJ010000034.1:274373-294288 GCA_034780135.1 Jordanella pulchra
ACTGGCTTTGGAGTGGATGTGCAGATTAATCCTCTGATCTTTTGAATTTTCTCTGAAAAGAAACTGGAGAACTTGTTTCAGGCGGCATTAGATTGAGATGAAGCCTTCCTGTCCCCCTACCACAATTGGTTTAGAAAAGCTGTGGCGTGATGAAGCTAAATTTCGAGTGTTTGGTCATAATGCCTATTATTTGCATTTGATGGGGAAAAGGAGCTTTCAAGCATCAGAAAAACCTCCAAACTGCTAAGTGCAGTGGTGGTGACATCATGTTCTATGGATCTGAATACGGAGGGACTGGTGCCCTTAATGAAATAGGTGGCATCATGATGGAAAAACATTTCTCAGAAATATTTACGTAGATAACATCTAATGACATGTGCCAGGAAAATAAAGGTTTGACACAATTATAATTCTTAGTTTTTATAAGATTTAGTATCAGAAGTATAATTTTAGCCTGCTTTATACATTCCAGTATAAGTTTTGTTATGTTTTCTCTGGATCAATGTTCTCTTAGAAGCCTAACAAGATAGATAACATTTTCATGGTGATTTAAGATGGAGGTTATGTTGAGATTATCTGTTCTCTTCATCATTCTATCCAGTTTAGACAGTGTACTTGTACTACTGGCAAGAACAGGGGCCTCATCATGAAACACCATCATACGCATCCTTCACTGGTATGTTCTTCTTGGGTTTCAAAACCTCATTAGGACTACTTTTATCATATGTTTCCATTTTGGTCCTGTAATTATATTTTTTATCAAGTCTGACTATAATATGTTTATCCAGAAGGCTTCTTTCCTTGTTTGGCTCCCTCTCAGTCCAAGATTATTTTAAATTGGCTGCACTGTTGTTCCAGTAGTTTCCACTTAATGCAGTGTTAAGATGTGATGCCAGAGTTGTTTTGGGACCCATTTCCTTTTATCTAAGGGTGACAGTTTGGTTCAGAAGATTGAAACTTAGACTCAGTTTGTAGTTCCAACAGGAAAATGTCCGAAACACAAATAAAAAAACGGTTTTGGAGTATTTAAAGCAGACATGCATTAGCCTCATAGAACTGGCCCGACCTCAAAGTCTCGTTCATTTTAGGAAAACAGAACATCTCAAATAACTTAACTAATTCTGTCAAGAACAGAGTTCAAATATTCAACCAAAATTGTGTCAGGACCTTGTTAGAAAATCCTTTGGTTGGAATGACAAGGAAAATAAAATATACCAGTAGTATAGATAAGAACCTGTGTGTAAAGATTTCAATGTACAATATTTGGAAATTTTTGTTTTTTAAGCTGTTTGTCATATAATAAACAACATTCATGTCTATATTGAGTTTCTGTTCTGTAAACTTTTTACCAGCACTGTAGGTAGCAGTGATGTGGTTAAGTCCCTTTTAAGGGCGTAGAATGGTCCTTTATCAGTGTGGTCTTGCACAGGTCTTGCACAGGTGGGAAGACAATTAATAGTGAAAGCTCAGCTCTACATATTACCCTGAAAAAACAGCTCCTAGAGTTATATCAAATAAAACCAATTCCAGTCAAACACATGAACACTTTAACTGTCAATCTACATCTCCCCATGTGTAACTTATACGCCTGCACCGCATACACTCCCTCCCTGAGCTGTGTGTTGGTATGCTGACAGCACACAGATATGAATCTTGATTTGATTAGGAGTCAGAACTGGGGTCTGAGCGCTGGAGCCAATATTGGTTCAGGCGGGTGGGCCAGGCAACTGTTGCAAAGGAGGAAAGGTGTAGAGAAAGGGGCAAAGTGTGATGGGAAGGTGGGGGTGGGGGTGGGGAGGTAGAGAGTTACCTGTGGCCCTGTCTCCAACTGGGAGTAATTTGGAACAGACTGCTCCCAATGTGTTCATTAGGTTATGATTGGGCTGAACACAGGTGGGGAGGGCCTGCCCAGCCTGACGCTGAATAGTCTTGATTG
Source organism: Jordanella pulchra (assembly GCA_034780135.1). Lineage (NCBI taxonomy): Eukaryota > Metazoa > Chordata > Actinopteri > Cyprinodontiformes > Cyprinodontidae > Jordanella > Jordanella pulchra. The sequence continues at coordinate 276,310 of JAUZNJ010000034.1, forward strand.
TGCCCGGCATAAAACGCCATCTGTTTCGATGTGGCAGCGCAGGGGAGAGGGTGAAGCAAGAGGAAGGAGGAGGGTGGTACTGGTGAAAAGTCGTATGTTATGATACCAGGACACTTTTGTTCATTAATAAGGTAAAATGGTGCGGGAGAAAAACAGATTTTTTTCTCTGGCTATATTGTTTTAAAAGGAGAAGCTTATATGATCAATTTTATTCCAAAACTTCATACATGAGACTATATGTAAAATAATTTCAACAGAAGTAAAAGAGTTATATCTTCTGTGGTATTTGTCTGAATTCACTGATAATACGAATAGAAACAGTTGATAGGTTTTATTTATGGGCTGCTTTAAAGTTCAAATGTTGTTTGATTAAGCCTCAGATCATATAAGCAGACAAGAAATTTTATCTACGTGTCTACATGTAATTTTACTCTGTCCAGGCTTTTGTATAAACAACTGCATACTCATAAATATAAAACTATATTCATAGATCTCATAAGGGTAAAAGCGGAAGAGACGAAATTATGTTTTTACACAGTTGGCCTATTTTTTGTTTTATTTTTCTCTCTGAATGCAAGGCCAAGGGAGGAGGGAAAAAAAAGAGCAGCGAGGAAGAAGGCCAGTGTATGCTGCTCGACTTTTGAAGCGTCTTTATCGGGCTTGGCAGCGTGGTCTTGCGTGTCCAAGCCTCGTCGTGCTTTTCATCCTTTGTGCCGTCCAAGGTGTGTCCAATGCACTGAGGCTTTGTGTGCTGAGGGGAGACGGCACATCACATTCTGTCTTCTGTCTCAAGCTGGGGGATGGGATGAAATAGGGGGGGGGGTTCTGTATAACAGAGGGGTGGAGGGGGACAAAATGCAAACTTATAGAAGGCCGCGGCTCTTCAAAGCGGGATGTACAAAGGCTTATAAAGCGTTACTTCATGCAGAGTTGTGCCAGATGTAATTGTGGGGTTTTTTGGAGATAGAGAATCACATGAAATTCTCAGGCTCCACCCCTGAAACGATGAAAGGGGTGCCACAAGGAAACTGCAAATCCTAAATGGTGATCAGAAAAGTTTGATTCACTTAAATAAGAAAGTTATGTTAAAGGTTTAAGGACCAATCTCAAAATAGCTTGATGAAGCGGGCCTAGCTGCCACCCCCTCTACTTTTTTGCAATTATGTTCGGCTCAATGGAGAACCTATGGTCTCTACATATTACTGGGGCTTAATGTGGTGGTTCACAGATCAACTATATCTAACATAGAAACATACAAAGTTAATTACAAAAACTGTCAAAAGTGTAGAAAACCCCATGTGATTCACATTTATATGTTTTGAAAATTTCACAACCGAAAAACTTTTGTAATCGTCGTACTTTTTGTAACTTTTGTAAATGCAAAAATAACTCATAGTAAAGGAGCTGCATTCACCAGCAGCTGGTTGCAGCTGTATGCTCACCCTTGAACTACATCTTTGATACAACACCAACTTATTAAGTTTTATCATTCAGCAAGTCTGATTCTACACCTAACATCAGTTATAGCTAATCTGGATAACTAGAAATGTAAAGCTGCCCTGTAGGATTTTACTGATAGTTGTTACTTTGCTTCCTTTAGCCAAAGCCATATTTTAGAGAGATGTTATAGATTACCAAAATAATCTTGTTTTAAAGAATTTATGAAAAGACCTGAAAAACATGCCAGACACTGACTAAACTTGTCAAAATGCCTGTATCAACACTAAGGGCGTCAGGAATTTCTTTCACGTACTGCTTATGTTCAACATGAGACAAAGATAGTCTGTATTATCCTTATAACATATCTCTCTGACGGTGTAGTATATTAGTTACATGGCATTAGAAGAGCACAGCAAACATCCTGTTGTTATTTAGTACTACATGAATTGCACAACAGCCATATTGAGTTTTAAGGTTTGTGAGGAAAACAGTTTTTTTCTAAATGCTGTGTTTTGTTATTCCTGTTTGTATCTTGAAAATCTGGCAAAACTATAATATAGGATCTCTTAGCATGAGCTTGAAAAATTAATTCATGCATTTATCAATGGTGTCTTTACAAGTCTGCATAAAATGTCAACAAGATAGTTGCATTTGATCCAGAATGCTACTGCCCACGTCCTCACTAAAACTAGGAAACTGGGGCACATCCCCCCAGTACTAAAGTCATTACACTGGCTCCTCAGTTCTCACAGAATAGAATTTAAATACTTCTGGCTTACCAAAAAAAATACATTACTGACTTGTTACCGGTGTACCCGCCGCCCAGACTCTTTCAGGTCTTTCCATTCAAGTCTACTTTGTATGCCCAGAATCAGAACCAAACACGGAGCAACAGCTTTTAAATCTTATACTCCACTCCTTAGCAATAAACTCCAAGAAAGGTGAAAAGTTTTGAAACCCTATGTTGCTTTAAAGTAATATTAAAAACTAAGTATTTAAAGCTTCCTTTGAAGGTGCTTTGTAAACATTATAAGTTAAGTTTGTAGTCCAACATTATCCTGTTTTATTAATATTTTATCATCTATTTTTAATAAAAATCTTCGTTCTCTTTAATTATGCATGTTCATTTGCCATTTAATGACCTTTATACTACTGCAATATAGAATAGAATAGAATAGAATAGAATAGAATAGAATAGAATAGAATAGAATAGAATAGAATAGAATAGAATAGAATTCAACTTTACTGTCATTGCACTGTTGTAAGTACAAGCAATGAAATGTAGTTTGCATCTATCCAGAAGTGCTATACAGGATATAGATGTTTATAAACAGGTGTACAAGGATGTTTAAAGAATAAAATAAAATGTTCTGTGTAAATGTAATATAAATATGGGAGCTATATGCACATATTATACAGAATATACAGATTATACAGAATATACAGGAATGTTAGGAATAGATTGTATATGTATTAGAAGGTTTATAATACAAAAGATAGATAATGGTACATAAGGGTTATAGATTATATACAGATTATGTATGTGTGGGGGGAACAGGTCGTGGTGTGTGTTTATACACTAGTGTTTATACACTAGTATGTGTGTTTTCCTTTGTATCTATGTATCTATGTATCTATGTATCTATGTGTCTATGTATCTATGTATCTATCTATCTATCTATCCATCTGTCTGTCTATCTATCTATCTATCTATCTATCTATCTATCTATCTATCTATCTATCTATCTATCTATCTATCTATCTATCTATTTGTCTATTTGTCTCTCTGTCTGTCCATCTTCTAAAACAAGTGCTCTGGTGTTATCATTTGAAATGGTTGCACTTAGAAACTTATTACTTCTTATAAAAAGTTTTCTTACTCTAGCTCAGGCTCTTTTATCCCCCTTTCTCTGCTTTTTACAAAAAACGATGTCGATTAACTCTTAATAAGCCCAGAGGTTGGTAGACTCTGCACAGCACATGGCACGTATAGGCAGGCAGTGGTTTTCCTGATCAACCTGACTGGTTCTCATCTGTTTCCTGCAGTCTCCTGCTGAGATTGGATAGTTTTCGAGTGTGCATTGTTAAATATGTTCCCAGGCACAAACGCTGCCACTGTCAGGTACATTGGCACCAGCTTTTTCCCCTTTATGTGTTTATGTCTCTGCGAGCAGGTGGGTACATGTGTGTGTACGGCTGACAGCAAACAGTGAAAGGTAAGGAGGAAAGGGTGGCGCCATCACTTTAAATCTGTCAGTGGGACTCCCTTAGGAGGGGCACGCCCCGGCACTTTTTCACCCCCTTTTTTAGACAGAAGACAGAGGCAAGGGAGGCAACAGATCTGTCTTTGCATCTTAAAGGTTTAGCAGAAGCTTCTGTAGCCATGAAACAATAACTTCTTGCTCTCTCTTTATGTTTTATGACCAAAGGCCTCCTGCTAAGAACTGGTAAAATATGGTGTCTGTATCGGCAAGGTCAAGGCTTAGATGTCGTGCACAAAAGATTTTATGAGTGACAAAGGAAATCAAAATCACCTTAGGCTTCATCAAGGTGACATGGTGTGGGGATATTATCAGCATGCAAATGCACCCCGGTGGTTGTCATCTTTTCAGGGCAACTATACTTGGAGACCCCCTTTGTGTTTGACCGCAGTTTCCCGCACTGTAAATATAAACTAAAGTTTCTTCATGTGTACAGCAAAAGCTAAAGTCATCCATTTTTTTTTGTTACTTACAAAGGCTGATGGAGAAAAAATTAGAAATGTTGTTGTACGTTCTTATAATATTAAAGAGCACCTTATAGAACTGACCAAATCAAGCCTCATCAAATAATGCGAAGATATTTAACAACAAATGGTTGCTAAGGAGATTTAGTAGCCCCAATATACCACTTGCTGCTACAGATCTCTAATAACAAGATTTTCCAATTGTTTATTTGGTGTTTATTCATCATCTCATAATAGTTGCAGTAATTTCAAAGGTTGTAATGACTCTTACCTCATTTTACTTTTATGCAGTCATTTAAGGGCTTTTTTTTTTTACTATTTTTTCGTAAAAAAAATAGTAAAAATAGTATTTTTTCAACACTTCTGCCTTCCTTTTAAAGCATGCATTCTTGTGTAAACCATTTTAAACAGTGGGATTATTATTTCTTCCTTAGGAAAACAGGAAGTCATAGGTTACTATTCAGCATAAAATAGATCCACATAACAAAGTAAAGTAAATCTTAAGCCTATGAAGGAGAATTTATTGCAGTGGAAATTAGAGACAACAAATTGACACTGGAAATGTCTTGATACCCCTGCACGAGTAAAAGAGAATCTTGGATTCCTTATCAACCCAAACAGTCTCATGTCCAGTTGTATCATTTCATTTTGCATCTATTTTCTGACCAATGAAGATCAGCACACCTGCTTTTTTGAATGGCAGGTTTTCTTGTTTCTCTTTTTTTCTAAATAGTAAATATGAAAATATTCTTTGTGTTACATTATAACCAGGAGTCATGGTCTACATTTTAAAAGGTGTTAGGTGTCTATATATTTTGATCATGTTACAAAAGCACATTTAACGAACAAGGGTCTATAAATGGTTTTATCATAAGGAAGCCAAAAGTTGCACCAGTATTTTTTTTTTCAACCAAAAAAGCTGTTCTCTTTGTGTCATCTATTTATTTACTTTTATGTTCTTGGATGAGTTTATGAACACAGTGAGTGATTTTTCTTTTCTAAAACATTTTATTTTCAAATTATATCTCTGAACAACAGCATTTATTTTAGGCCTTTTTACAAATCTTTACCAGCAGTGACAATATTAATCTTGTATCTGCAAAAAACAACACAATTCAAAAATTAATGCATTTGTCAAACACTTTTAAGAGCCCAAAATTGGACCAGTGAATCAAAAGACTAATCTTGAAAAAAATGTAAATGCATAAACTATAAATGTTTCCATTTTTACAGGTATCAGCGGAGGAAAAGCAAACCATGAGTCTAAAAACTAAAGTTTGCACAAATAATTTAGCAGGATGGCCCAACAAACTGCGACACAGTAAACTGTTTTCTAAGATTAGTTCGGACATCCAATCTCTTCACATTTATGCCCCGTCCTTAGGTCATACAACAAAGCACAGGGGTCAGCTAGCAGGTGTCAGGGATCATGATATCCCAAGGGTTCCCTGAGTCTCATTCTGAAACCTTTAACATTTTTCAAAGGCCTCCTGTAGTCTGGGCCCTCATCAGCACATGGCCCCAATGGCCTCATACACATATGCACTAACCCACAGTCTTCTCCATTGAGAGGAGAGAATCACCACACATCACCTAGAGCTCTCTGCTACTTGCCAAGTGGGTCTGGTGTGTCCAAAACCAGCCTGAAACCCAGCAGGAGGAGCAGTAATGATGGTGAAGGGGCACAAACCTGTACTGAGGGCAGACTTCATTCTTTCCATAATTCATTAAGGATTTTCACAGATTCACAGGGGAAGCTCATATGTGCTCAGTTTTTTCTTTAAGGTTTAAAAGTACATCATCTTTAAAGAAGATTTTAGTATTTTCCAAAAGTTTGATCACTGACTGCTTAGAAAGGAGAGACAATAAAGGCTCGTAGTTAAAAACTACACAGGAGTGCAGCCTGTAAACACCCAGAGTGTATCAGCTACATGAAAGTGCCCACTGGGCCTTGACAAAGTGATGTGATTAAAGCCACCGATGTAGCAAATCTAAACCCCAATCTTCTTGTCTGTTCATTCAAGCATCGGTAAAATCAATCCTTTTCACTATTTTTGGCAATCCCATCACAAATCCCAACTTACAGGGAGCCAGAGTGTCATGCAACAGGCTGAGATAAATGCAGGTAAACAGGCTTCGCAAGGATGGAGGGGCTGAAAAAGAACAAGTGCGGCTTAGTCAAACTAGCTAAACGTGTGAGAATTAAGATGTTGCAGCGTGGGATGAGGCAGTTATGCATACATAACGTGTTGAGGCTGGGACCTCCTACTGCGGTGAAGCACGACAAAGCCTCTCTAACAGCAATACCTCTGGGACGGCTAATGATTAATTAGCTTGTGTCATTAAGTGAGGCAAATGTCACCCGAGCTTCCTGGGGAAGCTGTCATACCATGTGTAGGCCACTCACAAGTTTACCCCTCAGGTGGCTATAGATGGGAGGTGGGCGGAAAGGTGCAGTTGTTGGTCGAGCCCTGACATCTAGTGGCCAAATAAGAAACTACATCTTTCTGCAGCCTAAAAAAAACACCTGGTGCTTCTTAGACTTTTTTAGACATTGACCTGCAGATAAAATGTATATATATATATTCCCACAGCGTTATAATGCTACCACCATGTCTCAGCATTAGGATGTTTGCATCAAAGTTTTATTTAACAAGACCTTTACCTTATTTTATAGTTTTCCATTAACCCTCACATGGCTTGTGAAAACGGCACTGAATTGATACTTATGCATTTCTATCAGTGTGTATATTATCACAGATTTTCTAAAAAGTTTACATTTAGATTGCAAAACTCATGTTGGTTTGTCAGCAGATAGCTCTACCTGAGTATTAATGGTTTGCTGCTCCTTCAAATGCTGCCATAAGCACTTGACTGTCCATTAAACTGCAAGCAAGGCAAGGAGAGCATTAATAATATAAGCTGCCAAGAGAAGGTTTGTGATTGGGCCATAATCCTACCTCATAGTCATATCTTGCATTTTAGAATCTCCTGTCTTCAAAAGAAATTTGGTTTCAACCATATGTATAAGGCAAATATGAATTAATTATTTGTGTTATAGAGATAACAAGAACAAACCAGCACATTAATCTTTGTTTCAAACATAAATTACACACAGTAGAAATAAAAATGGATTATTTGGATAGCTCCCAAAATAAACTACAGTGGTAAGTACTACGTAGGTACTTATGTAATATTTCAATTACCAATAAAGCAGAGGCACAGATCTGGACGAAAATGCATCAAACCCAACTTTACCATGTTCCTGTTGGAATGTGGGAAACCTCAGGGATATAAAAACTGAAGAGCTCGGCTAATTGTTTCTAGCAATAAAAGTCATGATGATGTTTTCCTTAAAATCTATACATTTAATCACTATTTAAACATGTTTCCACAGCGGTTGTAAAGTGCTATATATATGCTATAAAGATTAACAGACCATCAGAGATGCTAAAAAGATGTATCACTGCAGCTATCCCTATGTTTAAATATGTAGCAGCCATATTGGATTTCGATGTCATGGTTGGTGAGAAATCTCTGGTTTCCTATTTGGACTTCTGACTTTAGGGTAATTCGTTCTCTGAATTGCTTTTAGTGCCTGAATTCTGTTTAACCATTTTTTTTTAAATAAAATTATGTTTCTTTTATTGTTTTTTGTTGTTTTCTATGTTCAGAAAATTAAAATTATTAAAATTAGGTCCTTCTGTATTCCAATGTTTTTTTGTACTTTATAATTCCAGTAGATACATCACTAATAGGTGAGATAAAAAAATGTGAACGCATTAGGGTTCTAAAGAAACGTGTCTGAATAACATAATGTAAGAAGGAAATGTGTAAACATAATTTTGACCTATATTTATCAACATCAGAGAGGCTGATTTGATTTGAGTTTGTTTATTCTCTCTAAGCACCAATAATTAAATCAGCTGAGGTGACCTCTGACTTTCAACGTCACTCAACTCATTGACCCTGACATTATCAGTAAAACTAAAGCATTCACTTCAAAGATTCGACTGATGAGGATAAAAGTAGAAGGTGATCAATTTAAACTTTTAAGCCTTGTTAACATTAGAGAGTTTTAAACATCAAAGTTGTACATTTCAATATTCTTACCTTTAAGCCACGAGAGAAGCTGGATTTGATTATTCTCTTGCAAGATTTGAAGCAAATCATTCAACAGACTGTAGTTATATCTCAATTAATTTGTTCTCCTCTCCATTAAGTAGCGGTGGATTTTTCTCTTAACTTGCTCAGTCCTGCTTGTTCCCTCTCTTTCTCCATCACAGCATCAGCATTGGTCTGAGCTTTGTGCTGGTCAGCTCTAAGTCCAGGCCAGGAAGAAGAGTGAGAAGGCCCCTCTCTCCGTCAAGGAGTAGCGGCACAACACGGAAAAGGCTTAACACTCCCACACGAACACACACATATGCACCTTGTGTCTGTATGTGTTCATGTCCACATCACAAACACACTCACACAATCTGCCTCACCCTTACATAGACATTCGCATACAAAAGCACACCTGTCAGGGCCTTTCCACTGTGTGAGCAAAAAGCAAAGAAGTCTGGCCCCCCCTCTGACTCTCTGTATGTGGTATCCCATGTCTGTTATATTTAAGCAAATCCATTCAGTTCTCACTTTCTCATCTGAAATAATGGCATGAGCAATTTTCACATTTAAGCAAGCAAGGACACATGCAGTCTCCCTCTCTCTCTACGCTTAATGAATGGAATCAGGACTGGGCCCCCGTGGCTGTGGTCTAATCTGCCTTTGAAGATTTGGACAATTTACAGACAAGGGAGAAGAAGAAAAAAAAGACCTCAACCTCTCTTACACAGTCCTCTTCCTCTACAAAAACACACACACAGTGAACAAGTCATTTGCTTATATCTATTTCTACATTTACTTATATTGTCAAGTGTGCCCAATTTACATGCTGTTGACCGCTGCCAAAAAGGGGGCCCCAACATGCCGCGCCAGGGGCTTCCTGATTGTGCCAGTCAACTGGTGTGTGACGTCCATTTGAAGGGGAACCTGTCAAATAGAGAGATTGAATTAAAACGCTCTTTGCTCCGGAGTACTCTCTCATTGCCACTTTGCACCATAACATGTCTTGTCCTAAAATAATTAGATTGAGGCTTTGGGTGATGGAGTGGCCGGATGCTCAATGGTCAAAAGAAGGAACGGTCTGGCCATTGAATGGAAGCCTCCGATCTTAAAAAACACTTTATTTCTTTACACTTGAGGTTTGTTGTCTTTTGTGACTATTATCCCCATTCACCAATTGCTTTCATGCAGCTGTGCCCCTCTTAAAAAGTCTTTGTGCCCACACCATGAATACAGGGGATGTGTCCGTGGCAGGTAGCCCTTATTGCAAGTTAATCTCCTGAAAGAGCTGCATACAAGTACTTTTAAATTCTTCCCAAAACCACAGAAGGCTCATCATCAATCGAGCACTTCTTTCCCTTTGTGTGGCTGATGAGTGTGGTGCATGGATGGTGACAATGGCTGCCAAGTGTGGCAAAGTAATCACCTTCTGGGGAAAACACTGGTAATTACTTCTAAACTGTTTGGGCTTCGGAGACAACTGCTATTGTGCAATAAAATGAAAGGCTTTCTTTAGAGAACAGTGCTGTGATGGTTGCTCTCAAACTGTTTGTCATCTGTTTGTTTACAGAGGTTTTTGCCTTGTGCAGCTGACCACCAAAACCAACCAATATCTTATTCATGTGTGTGGATGTCTCAGTTTGACGGGGTGGGGAAATACTAGTAGTAGTAGAAGAAAGGATCAGGAGTTTAATGTCAGAGATTCCTATAAACATGACAGATTAGCTATTCCTTTTATTTATTTGTCTCATGCAAAACAAGGGGTGCCTTTTATTCTTTTACTGTTACAACTTTTAAATATAATTTATTTATTTTGGATTTTAAGTTGAAAGGCAACATTTATTGTAATTTCTCTATACTTGTTTAACAATAAATTAACGATAATTAAGAAATCAGATCTTTTGTAGAAAACAGATTGGAAAGGTATTTTAGATGATGGACCTCTGGGTTTACATGTTTTTGTAAACTGCTCTTTATTTACTGAGTCAACAAATATTTTGGTCTATTTTCAAAACTGCAGGCCACTTTTTTCTTCTTTTCTTTTTCAAAAAATGCTTCCCGTTGTTAGACAGCTTTAATGAGCAGGAATGCTTTTATGAAAAAGTCTTTTGTGTGTATCTGGAGAGACGGTTCGTCCAATCCAATGCTGTAAAATTAAGGCAAGTATCGGTGATGCTCTTCTGATACGGATATTTTTTATAAATATACCTGATGTGTTTGGTAAATGTACAAAATAACTTTTTAGGATAATTAAAATTTCCTTTGAAATATTTAATAAAAAAATAAATAAACATCAGCTATTGTGTCAAACTGTAAATAGCTATATTTTAAAACTTTAACTGAACAGTTACAGCAAATTAGACTGATTTTAGATAACAATTTATACATTTTATTAACTGTTATTTTTTTAACAATAAACTATGACTTAATATAATATATAATTTACATTAATTTGACACCTAATCAGTATTTAACTTTATTTAATATACTATAAATAATTACATTTAGTTACCTAAATCATTTCTTTTTGCCCATGTGCTAAGAGCACAATAATACATGTTGATCTAAGATGAACCCATGATGCTATTTGTTGAAGCATGTATTTATTTTATTTTGTAACATACTGTATATGCACTTTTATTAATATGAAAAACCCCAACAGTAACAGTACTTTGTTCTGTTTCAAGCTCCACATATCCTCTCTCTATAGCTGCATTTGACCTGCCTAAAGCACTGAAAGGCTTCTCCAGATGTATCTATCTTGTATAAACATCAGCAGCACCTGACATGGTGCTTTTCTCCTCTGTCCTCCTATAATCAATGCCTCTGTGTTGAACTTAGGGTGACCAAACGTCCTGATTTGTCCAGAATTGTGCCACATTTTGCACTTATTGCCAAGGGGGAGGCGCAGGGGCATCGAAAAGAGGTAAAAAGGGAGAAGGGTCCTGTAAACCCATGATTGAAAGAGGCCCAGAGAGGCCCCTAATACAAATATAATACATACAAAAAGTATGATATTCAGTAATAAACTTACAGTCATGCATATATTTTATTTACAATATATTGGTAAGTTTATTTAATTTGGTAACATTTCTCAATTTCCATGCACGCCTCTTTCTATATGTGTAAAATGGTTCAGTCCACCTTCTACCCTTCCATCAGAACATGCACAGCTTCTTACAGGCAGTGGAAGAGGAGATAACAGGATGCACCAGAAGTCAGGGAGCCAAAAAGGGATTAGAAAGATCAGAGAGGAGATAGATGCAAAGGGTAGATGTTATATTTTCTATTCTCTCACAGACAAAGTATGTAGTATGAAGTTCTGGAACATTAACCTGTTGGTTTTTCTTAACTTTGTCCATAGTTTATATTCTAACTCAATTCTCCCCATATTAGCTCATATTTTTAAGAAAATGCTGGGTTTATACGTTTCACTGTCGTTTTAGGGAGGGACTCAGAGTAGAGCCGCTGTTTCTTCACTTCAAGAGGAGCCAGTTGAGGTGGCTCAGGCATCTGGTTAAGAATCATGAATGCCTCCCTGGTAAAATGTCACATCAGGAGGAGACCCAGAGGAAGACCCGGGACATGTTAGAGGGACTATGTTTTTCGGCTGGCCCGGGGAACGCCTTGGGATAACCCAGGAGGAGCTGACCCAAGTGGATGGGGAGAGGGAAGTCTAGGTCTTCCTACTTAGGCTTCTACCCCGTGGACCCGAACCCCAGATAAGCAGAAAAAGATGGGTGGATGCTGTTTTAATTGGTGCAGTAAGAAAGAGTAAGGACTGAGCCACATAGTATCCAGAAATATTTTTTTTCAACAGCACCTTCTACAGGTTATGTTAAAAGGAAGCTTAACAGGAGTACAATAACAGGTTCAGATGTAAGCAATGTGATGTAATAATTGATACTACTAATTTCCCTTAATCATGTGTGGCTGGAAGTTTAAAAGCAGGCTCACCGTATAACAGACATGATTTATTATTCCCTGTGTTCTATTAGGAAAATCTGTCTGACATATCTTTTTTTTTAGCAATAGCCCACTCTACATACGTACACCCTGCTGACATTTGCCACTTGGATCTGGAAAATGGTGGTAGGTTTACATGCAGCCTGACTGTTTGCATTCATCATTAGAAAACCCTTATCAGCCATTATGGCATCTCCTCTTTGCAAATAGCCATTGTCTATAAATGTCTCTAACAGTGGGAGGATTCCACACTGTCTGACTATCTCCTTGTCAGACATGGAACCTGTGCAGAGGGCAGATGAAAAACTGACAGTGCTACCCAGTTCACAAGTAACTAGTGATTTTAGGGTTTTAGTGCTTTTGTAATTTCAAAAACACCAGTTTTGTAACACCAGTGAAATTGGCCTTTCTCTTTTCAGCTATGTGCAATCTAAAATTGCTAATGTTGATGAGCAGTCTGTTTATAGAATAGAATAGAAAAAATCTTTATTGTCCACCAAGGTGGAAAATTGTCGTTGGCTCACCAGACAGGCAGTACTAAAGTACAAATTCTGACAAGGAATAAAAACAAACCATCTGGGCCTGCAGGTGGCGCAGTGGTTAGTGCGCGCGACCCATGTACGGAGGCCTTAGTCCTCGACGCAGGCGACCCAGGTTCAAATCTGGCTTGTGGTCCTTTCCCGCATGTCTCTCCCCCCTTTCCTGTCAACCTACTGTCAGAAAAACGAGCCACTAGTGCTGTAAAAAGCTCAAAAAAAAAAAAAAAAAAAAAACCGTCAAAAGATATAAAAAACATGAATACATATAAAATTCGGTCCAATAAAATACATTAAACTGGAGCAGGTCATGTTATATGAGTGGATGCATAAATTTAAATTCAAGAGAAAGATTGTATTTGGGACAAAGGATCTTTTTAGAGAACCTCTGGTCAGGGGAACCCTGTAGCACGGCCCAGAGCTCAGAAGCTCAAACTGGCGGGACAAAAGGTGAGAGATGTCCACTACAATTCTCTGAATCTTCCTTCTTGTCCTGTCATTATAGATTTCCCTGCAAGTTTAGCTGCCATTTTCACAATTCTATTTAACTTCGTCTTACACTTGCACCTCAAGTGACCACACCACACACAGAGGTGAACGGTCAAAACGCTCTCAATATGAGCACAATACACAAGCTCTAAAATCTGCAGGCTGACATTACGACAGCTTCATCTTCTAAGAAGGTTGAGTCTCTGTGAACATTTCTTAAAAATAAAACCCGTGTTAGCAAAGAAGCTTGAGTGTTTGTCAAGGACTGTACCCAGATATTTAAAAGTCTCCACAGTTTCAACAAGCTGGCTGTCAGGTTAAACTGGCTCTATTGTTGGTTCTTGCTTTATGTATAACAACAAGCTCCTTTGTTAGACAAATTTATTTCTAGCTGGCTATCCATACACCACCTGTAAAGAGCTTTAATATGAGAAAAGTAGGAGGCCTCACCAGAGGAATCGGTTTTCTGAAGCTGCCCGACTAAGGCCCTGTCGTCTGCATATTCAGTCAGCTTGAAGTTTTTATCATTAATCGAAAAGTCTTGTTGCTTTATGGCATGTTTTGCATAATGACTTATCTGTAAGGCCAGACAGGTAATTTACCCAAAACATCAAACATATAATGACTTTAGGAACTGAAAATATTCCTTACTGTTTGCACGTGTATATTAAATTTAAAGGCCAGGCTTCTATGTCTCTGTCCCTGTGGCAGGTGTCAGACACTGTGGTGAAGCCGTATAATGCCAGTCTGTCTCTTCACCAGCTGGTTAGGAAGACTGATGAGACAGACTGCATTGACAACGACGGTCTGTATGACATCTGCCTCCTTACACAGACACCACATCCACCTGGGCTGATCTGAACCACCTGGTCTCAACCACCATGAGCAGCATAACAACCGGTCTCGCCAGCCCAATGTTTCTCTCAGTAAACTTGCTGTCAACATGGTGCCGTTCCTGAGATCACCCTTTTTCATGTCCACCATATTTTAGCCAGCCCCTCTTAAACACTGCTATAGATAAAAATCTCTTTTCTAGGGCTTTGACATTTCCTTAACTCATCTTGCAGACGTTCAATGCCAAAAGCATGATGGTGGCTTACGATTGACGCCATAACCTCACAGTCTCTGCCATCTGGGCCACATGTTCACTAAGGATGTGGGTGAGTGGACGCTTGATGTACACAACAACAACTGTTACTTCATAGAGTGGATCCTAAGTAAACAATATGACAGCGTTGCTTGACATGACCTCAAGATGGCCACCGATTTCATTGTAAACAGCACAGCTACTTAGAAGCTGTTCAAGCACATCTTAAAGCAGTTCAGTGCCATGTTCACCGTCCAACTTTAATGTGAATTTAAAACAAACCTATAAAAGTTTGAAGAAAAAAAGGGATATGCAAATTTGAGGTGCTTCCATTTGGTTTAAAGTGAATCAGCCAAGCAATGTAAAGTGTAATATTGTCATACTTTGTCGTCCACATTACATTATTATGCATGGCTGTAATAAACAGGAAGTAAAAGCTGTAATCTATTACTGTTCAAAGATCAGTAATAGAGGAAAGTTTAAATGACTATGTTATTAAAATGTCAGCTATCTATGTCAATGTTTTTTCCAGCCATGTTTACGAGCATAAAAGAAACATTAAGGTTTGAAAAAAGTGCTTCCATCTCCCATGATGCAAATTAACCATTTTTGCAAAAGCCAGAAGCCACCCTAAGGGAATTTTAAAAGCAGTTTTATACATTTTAGAACTTTTTTTAAAATTTTCAATTTTCATCCAGCTTTTATGATGCTATACTTTAAAATGTGCTTTAGAAAAAATTGATGGAAATGCACCTACTGAGGCCAAGGTCAACATCAACGATCTGGTGTCTGAATATCAGCACCAGGACCCCACTGCAGAGGAGGAGGGGGAGTTTGAGGAAGAGGATGAAGAAGACTTGGCCTAAGCAGACTTTAGGTCAGTTTTTCTCTGAATCAACAGTTAAAGTCGGGCAATGTTGTTTAGGTTTAGCCTTAAAGTCAATTTAAACTTACAAATATAATAAAATATCAGTGTTTTACTACTCCACACATTTTTACCAAAAAAATTAACATGGGCTGATCTGACTAGGGCACCTTCTCCATATGTTTGAATATTTTTGCCAGGCAAAACTGGCTTCAGGTCATAGCGCAATTTGACTTTATAATTAAAATCACATGTGTCTTCACTGTACAATAGGTAATCTGCAGCATATTGTCAGTTACTTTATCACTGGAGCTGAGGGCACTTCATAAAGTTCTATTTATTCTGTTGCCTTCTCTGCCCCCTGTTGACCAAAAAGTTATATTTTGAATAAATTTAAAAACTATAATTTCCATTTTAAAAAATAACACAGAGTTTAACTTTTTTTAATACAAAAGTTGAGGCATAGCAGTACATTCTTTTAATTGTACTCTATTATTTCATTTGCTTTCTGAAAAAAAAAAAGATTCCCATGTTATTACATCTGGAAAAGAAATGACAATTTGATGCCATGCCAACCAAGCTGCCGCTCTGATCCCGCCTTTTAATTGTCTGTTAAACTTTGTTAGCTCATAGGTGTCAGTGAAAATGAATGACAGACCTGGAGGCACTGGCATTAGTTCTTTGGGACACTGTGAGCATTCATAGAGTCCAATAATCCCAGGAGACAGAGAGCCTCTGGGTCTCCCTTTGAACCACAGGCTATTCAACATGGGAACAGCGAAACATCTCCCCAACCCTTTATGGTCACCAGCATTTCATTTGCAATCTAAATCTACAACACAGGGTGTTCGAGAGTCACATCAAAGGGCTTTTTGATAGCTGGGATAGAGCACAGACTTGAAATAAAATGGCTAATTACTAGTGTTGATTAGTTGGCCATGTAAGCCACAGACTAATTGGATTGCACAATGAGGAACTGCTTTTGTTTTCTGTGCATTTTAATGAAGTCTTTCTTTTACAACAGAGAAAGACCAAAATGTTGAAGCATTTTTTTTGTTTGCCTTAATAAAAATAGAAACTTGCTTAAATATGTACCAGGATTCAAATATTAACTTGGAGGTTTTTGGTTTTTTTTATTTAATCTAAGTTTCAAAATGCTTTTCAGAGATTTCATTCGGTTTTAAGTCAGTATATGAGGTAAAAACACACGTTTTGGGAGAATACCTATATTTGATATATTAGGTCACATGTATCTGTAATACTATGTATACACAACACAGATCTGAAATAAAGATGTTTTAGTAAAAAAGAAAAGATTCTGAATATTTACATAGTTCAGTTTACCCTTATATTTCTTTACTTTAAATACTGGTGCATCTCAGTTCATTGGAACATATAAGTTCATCTGTTGATGTATTTATTAGCATTATTACACAGAAAGTGAAGTCATTTCTTTATTCTTTTTTATCAGATTAAGAGTTATAGCTTACAGCAAATGCCAATTCTATTTTTGTTTCTCAGGCAAATGAAAATATAACATACAGTACAGTGTAAGAGCAGAAAAAATAGAAGGGTGACTGAAAATGTATCCATGACATTTATTGAACCATTTGAATAACAAGAAGAAAAAAGCAGTATTAGATAGAATTATATAGGTTATTGATTAACAGAAGAAAAATAAATTATTTAGAATTTCTTTTTCTAAACTGTTAAACTGTAAAACTGACCCAAACTAGTAAACAGAACCAGAATTGATAAAAAGAGCAAGTTAGACTTACAAAACTTCTCTTTTTTTTTTATTTGCATATAATTTATTTAGATATTTATGCATAACAGTTAAATTAGAAAACCATTAAAAATATTAGAGGATTCTTGATATACAAATGTAAAAAGTGTTTGTTTTGTACATTATGTGCTCTTCAAATTGGTCATTGGGCTGTTTTTGCATGAATTACTGTATACTGCATATAGTGTGGGATCAAGGCAGTCGGATCTATGAAGGTGTTCAGGAAGCAGAGGTTGATTTAGCAGCAACCTTCAGCTTGTCCGTATCATTGGAAATGGCCTCTCTCATCTTTCGCTGGGCCTTATAGATTATAAACTCTCTGGGCAAAAAAAGTCCCCACCAAAAAGAAGTAGATTTCATTGGACTAGCTTTAGCTTTAACTACAACACACATTTGCTGTGGCATTGTTTTGCTAAGTTTCTGCAGTGTTATAAGATTTATTTCTCCTGGTGTTGCATTAATTTTTCACCAAGACCTTGTATTGATGATGGTAGAGTCTGACCACTGCTAAAAGCCTTCTCCAGCACAAACCAAACATTCTCAATGGGGTTAAGGTCTGAACTCTGTGGTGGCCAACCAATGGGTGAAAATGACATATCATGCTCCCTGAACAAGTCTTTCACAATTTGAACTTGATGGATCCTGTCATTGATATCTTGGAATATGCCCATGCCATCAGGGAAGAAGAAATCTACTGATGCAATAACCTGGTTATTCAGTATTCAGATAGTAAGCTGAAGAAACAATACCTGCTTTATTATCGTAACACAATAATTGACTGGGCTGCAATCTGACCTGAACTTAACTCTGCATATAGTGCCTAGCTAAAAGAACAGTTGCCGCCTGTATTTAACTAAGTGAACAAGTATGAGCCTCCATCCATCCATCCATCCATCCACCCATCCAATCCACCTTTGGATTTGAAGGTGGATTGGATGGATGGATGGATGGATGGATGGATGGATGGATGTATGTATGGAT
>JAUZNJ010000034.1:294388-308273 GCA_034780135.1 Jordanella pulchra
AAGGAAGATTAGATATAGGTCTATAATTGACCAAGTTATCTGGGTCCAGAGACGGTTTCTTCAGTAAAGGTTTGATTACAGCTACCTTAAAGGCCTGAGGTACATATCCCTGTAGCAGGGATAGATTAATCATATATTAATCATATATCATATTAACAGTTTGTTTTCCAACATTTCTTTATTTGCCCTCATTTTGCCTTTGAAATGCACCTCAATATGATGTTTCTTTTGTTTTGAAAAAAAAAAAAAAATCTTCAATTACACTTCTTTTAATATTACTGTGGCTCCAGTAATGTGGTTTGAAACTATGTGTTTTTTACATGGACTTTTTTCCTCTAAATAATCTCACAGTTAAAGGTTTTTAAAATATCCAATGAGAGACCATGCTATAGGAATAAAACATAGTAAGACATGCTGTATTTTACATTAGGGTTGCATAATGTGGATGCCACTGAAACTACCGGTAAATGTAGAAAATAAATGACTAAAATGCTGGAAGAAGGAAGGAAAATACCAAAAAGTCTACATGCCAGCAGGCCACATACTCCAGTGTTAAATAATGGATTTATAAAACAATGTTTAAAAGCTGAGCGCTTGAAACCTCAGAGGAGGGTATAAAAGCTCTCTAGTTTAAATGGAAATAAGTGATTTAACTATGTAAAGTGGAAGTTGGCAAAGCTTTGATTGTTGTATTAAAGGTTTGAAAATGAAAATGATGGTACTTCAAGAAAAGACTCAAAATAATGTAACTGAAGGGACATGTTAAAGTGTGTCCACTAATTAGCATCACAAGTGTCTACAATCTTTATATATATAGGGCTACTGTGTCCGAACATCCGCCCTAATCCCTTAATAGATATATCCCAGAATGCTTTGTGAGGGCTTGTCTCGCAAAGGATCATGGGATTTGTTTTTCACGGAAATAAAGATGGCATAGAGACCATGCGGGGAACCAAGGTGGAGCGAAAGGTACTGATCTGACCGAAGAGTCAGTTAACTGAGTTCATCACTATATAGTCCAAGCTCTATATAGTGATTGAGGGGTTTAGGAGTTGGGGCGATGTTCAGACACGCCATGGCGTGCACCACACTCAATATGGACTAGAGGAAGCTCATGGAACACGAGTGTCAGTTCGCACCATCTGTTGTTGTTTGAGTCGAATTGGACTTTATGAGAGACGACCAAGGAGGAAACCTTTGTTAAAAACAAATCATAAAAATGGCCAGGCTGGAATTTGCCAAACTACATGTTGATGAACCACAAAGCTTCTGGGAGACCTTTTAGCCAAGATCCATCAGCTGTATGTTCACACTATATTTCTGCTCTGCTTTAGCAGAGATGCTCAAAGGTTACTGGTTAGTTAATCACCAACCATGGGCTTTTTCTGTAAACATCTTTGGAATTTGGGCTTTTTCCTTGTTGAATAATTAATATTAGGATTTTTTTTCTGCTGTGAATCACTACTGCCAAGGATAAATTCAGAGATCTTCACGATCTTTTAAACTTCAGGTCACTGCTATCCTGTCCCAATATGACAAAAAAAACAACAACCTAGAAATGAAACAGGGGTGTACTTTTGTTATTCACATGTCTGCAGGTTACTGAGGATCAGGGCAACAGAAGAGTAGGCTAAAAAAATAGGAAACCTTTAGGCAAATAAATTGAGCAAAATATAAACTGTATTACATGTTGAAGAACATTTTAATAAACACAGGAAACAAACCTTTTACAGTGACCTGTAAAAGTCTGTCCTGTTGAAGCCCTAAAACTTTAATATATTTCACCGTAATTTAATGAGCTAGACCAACAGTAACATGTGTTATTAATACAGATGTTCTGTAAATGCATCAGGAGTTTTTTAGAGAAGAAACCTCATCTTTGGAACCAAGGAACATAGAATGCACATCACAGACAAACTGTAGACGTTTAAAGATTGGTTAGGGCTTTAAACAACAGCTCAGTTTTGAATGTTCCCACAGTATGATTAAATGGAAAGTCTTTGAATTAAATTAAATGCCACAGCAGAAAACCTACCGAGACATGGTCGTCTACTTAAACTGACAGGTTAAGTGTTTAACGGAGAGTGTCAAGAATGCTGTGGGGATGATTTTCTTTAACATCGACTCATGGAGCTACATACAGAATAATTCTAGAGAAAAACCTTTCAGCATGCTGACTCCAAACATAGCCTCACATTGAAATGGATTTAAACAAGCAGGCTGCATGGTGGTGCAGTAGTTGGCACTGTTATCTGGCAGCAAGACGTTTTTAGGGATGAGGGATGCTTGTTCTTCACATGCTTGTGCTCTGTTAGTCATTCATGCATTTATCTTTAGTATAATTGATTATTGCCACTGTCTCTTCATAGGTTTGCCTAAAAAGTCCAACAGACAACTGCAGCTGATCCAAAATGCTGCTGCCTGTTTTCTCACTAGCACTAAGAAAGTAGAGCACATCAGCTGGTTCTGATGCACATGCATGCTTGGTGTGAGGGATTGCTGTTGAATCAATGATTCAATGCAATCAGCTGGTTTTCCTTGGATAGAAAACTTTGAACTAATCTGACTGTGAGATCTGATTGAATTGAATTGGCGCTGTAGAAATAAACTGAATTGAATTCTGAAATACTTCCACTGGCTCCCTGTAGCTCAGATAATAGAGCTTAAAACCATCTGTTAGTCTATGAATCACTGAATAGATCAGCACCTCAACAGATGACAGGTTTGTTGTCAGTGGATCAACCTCCCAGAACCTCTCAGGTCTTCTAGTTCCACCCAGAACCAGAACCAAACATGCAGAAGCAGCATTTAGTTCCTCTGCTCCACTGATCTGGAACAAACTCCCAGAAATCTATAAAACCTGCTGAAAGCCTGAGTTCTTTGAAGTCAAAGTTAAAAGCCCATTTGTTCAGAGCTGCCTTTGACTGTTGAAGTTAAACTGTTAACTGAGGGATTATTAGTTTAAGGTTGTGGTCCAACTGTGTTTGATGTTTTACTCATGTTTTGTGTTTATCTGCTTTTATTTTCCTTCTATTCTGTTGTCCATTTCATGTAAAATCCTTTAAATTGCCCATCTAATGAACTATGCTATACAAATAAACGTGCCCTGCCTTGTTGATTGACCTCTTTAACGGTATCCTGTGTATGCATGGTTGTTTGTCCTGTGTGTTGCCTTGAGAAGAACTGACGACCTGTCCAAGGTATATCCCGCCTCCCACCCAGTGACTGCAGGAGAATGGCCCCCAGCTTCTCTACAAACAGGAGCAAAGGGCGGATGAACAGAACATCTATGTGTCTGAATGTCCAAGTCATATGTATGTAAATTTGTGACAAGATCTGAAAGCTGATGTTGACAATCTGGCTCCATCTAATATTCACTCATTGAGTAAGAATGTAGAAATTGGTTCAAATGTGTTCTTCTGTGTTTTGCCTGGTGATGGGCTGGGGACCTGTCCTGGGTGGACCCTGCCTTCCCATAGACTGCTGCAGATGTGCACCAGCCTCACTGTAAGTAGGAGAAGATGGATGGATGTTTAAAAATTTAGTCTCAAGATATACAAACCTGGTATCTTGAAAGTCAGTCCTGTTTGTCATCTTTCTCTGGTTTCTCTCCTCTTCATAGCTTTGGCCTCAGTTCATACTGTGACTGACATATGCGCTCTCTTTCATCCCTTTTGAATTTGCTAAAACCACCTCATAGCTCATCTGCTTAACTGTAACTTTCTTAGAGCCACATGTGGAGCTAGTTTTCTCTTACCTTTTCTAACAAAGAAAATCTTTACAGATCAGTGCTTCTATGGTCGTTTTTCTATGTCTGCTTTTCTCTCCTTGAACCCCCACATGGCTTCTGCAGAAGATTAATCCTGGTTCTCCTGGATATTTCTTCCTGTTAAAAGTTTTTCCTCTCTACTGTCACCACATGCTCATTCAGGAGGCGACGATCCTGCAGCCAATGACTCGATGCAATCAGCTTGTTTTCCTTTGATCGAAAGGTTTAATCAATCTAACTGTATCATCTGATTGAATTATTTCTGTAAAGTGCTTTAAGATGTCATTCTGAGAATGTTGCTTCTATACATAAACTGAATTAAAAACCTGTTACTGCAGCAAACTGCTGCTCTGCAAAACATTGACATATACTTCCCAGATTTCCTCTATTTTAAGGATTTTGTTTTCCTTTTAATTTTTAACTAAAGCTCTACTAAAGGTTTTTTTTGCAGAGTCCCAGACAATATGGAAAGTGGGTGTTTTTGTTCGCTGGGAGCGAAAAGAAAGATCCAAATCTTATCCTTGAGTTGGTGCATAATTAACAAAGACTGGAAACCCTTGCTGTCTAGTGCATCATCAGGGCTCCACAGATTGTTTTTGAAAAGCAGCTAATGAGAATGGACCTTGAGTGCCTGGATGATAATGGTGTTCTATCAGGGGATCCGTGATCTTCAGACACAAGAGATGAGATGAAAGCCAACTACACATTGCTCAGTTGAAGTAAACAATTATGTTTTATTGATAAGGTTCTCAGAAGAGTCTGGTTTCAGTGAACGTATAAGAATCACCCTCTGATAATACTGATTTGGTACATTATGACATCCAGCACGAGTCTCCTCACAGTGAGAGGGATCCATTACTGCTACTGCTGTTGGGATCTAGGACAGAAAAAAAATCTGCTTTCCAAACAACAAACAAACGAACAAAACCAAAGAAACCAAAACAAACTTTGGACTGATATTGTAGATAATGGAGTATCAGAGTGCCACAAAACTCTAGAGTAGCAAGAGCAGCTAAAGGTTTCGCACATTACAAGCCACTTCCTCTTAGAAATATAAAACTTGATATTCTGAACAATATTCTACTGTGCTGCATAAAGGTAAATCTATACACTGTACATCGAAATATACTTCGAAAAAACAGATTTCACAGTTTTAAAGACTTTATTTAAAGTATAAACTGCTTTTTAAAACACCTCATTACATTAAATTACTCTTTTTGCCGGTTGACTATTGTTTCCCCCCCGCTTGTCAGCAAAGCAAAAAAAAAAAGAAAAAAAGCAAATACAAAAACCAAAATGAACATTTATTACATATTTTACAAAACAAAAGAAGCTTGTCCATCGATGTTCATCTCGATAAAAACTGGTGACTCATTCATGATTGTCATTTAGTACTAAGAATAAATAAATAAAAAAAGAAAGAAAGAAAGACTCAAATCAAATAAATACTAACTCAGCATGTCTGTCGGACTCGGTGGGTGGTGTGTGTGTGTGTGTGTGTTTTTGATCGCTCTGTACAGAAGTGCCTTGGTGAAAATCTCACAATTCTACCGCGACTGAAACGTACAAAACTACGGCATCTACGGTATACTCAACATCCTGAAGGTTTTAAGTGTAATCTGACACATATGTATGGGGATATGATTCTCCTCCCCGTTGCGAAATAAACAAGGTGGTGCTATGCCACTTTCCACAGATATAGCCGTCGGTTTTTTTTTTTGTTTTTTTTTTATTTACTTTTCGTAGTTTTTTTGTTGTATTTATTATATTTTTGAGTTTTTGCTGCAGTTCATCATCAGCTCGGATGTTCATGGATGCCGTTGTCCTGTTGCTTGGCTCATCAGCGGCGGAACTGGTCTGGTGGACGGACGATGGGAGGCCTGAGACAGGGAGACGGCTCGCGTTGACGTCGCTGTTTTGTGATGTATGTCGGGTAATGGCTCCACTCTGAGGAGGTTCGGTCTCCGCTTTGGTCCCTTTGCCTTCAGTTTCTTATTAGAGACCAGATCGCGGAGGCCACCGCAGTGCAGCCTCCTACCTCCTTACCTGTTGGGCTGCTATCGTGGCGGCTTTCAGTATGACCCAAAAAATATGGGCGAAAATATCACTTTCTTTTTTAAAAAGGGGAATCTCCTTATTGGGTAAGCAACAGTTGTCAGAGTTCTTCAGTGCTTTTTTTTGTCAGTTGTTCAAAGTTTTTTTTCGAAAAATAAAAGAAAAAAAACCCAACAAAAGACTAAATATTAATTTTTTTTGCCTGTGGCAGTAAAATGAACAATATGTTTTTCATTCTTTTTAAAAGTCCCTGCAGCGTTCCGTGAGTAACCCCGTCTGTTGGATAATTCTCCCTAGATTTCCAGAGGAGTAAAGTTAAGGAGGCAGGGAAGGAAAAAAGGGGACGTAATCCAGAGATGTTTGGAGAGAAGGAAAGAGTCAGCAGGGTTCATGTGGGCTGTTACCTCCTGCCCATCTCGTTCTGTCTGAGAAACTGGATGTTGTTGCTGCTATCGGCCAGTTCTGGGTACTGCTCCACCGGCAGCACGTAGTAGCCGTCGTAGCCCTGAACCCGACCTGTCGTTAGAAGCTGCTGCCTCTCCCCTTCAGTCCAGAGGCGACTGCCCCCCTTCCCGTCTCTCGCCCGCTGCTGCTCCTTGGCCCAAGCCCCCGCCAGGGCCCTCTGCCTGGCCAGCTCCAGCAGTCTTACCTTCTCTTCGTCCACCACGTCCACAGAGAGCCCGTAACGAACACTCAGCACTAATGAAGGAGCCGCGAACTCCACGGTCACGCCTCTCCTCGACCGGCCGCTCACTGTCACGTTGATGCCGCTCTCCAGTGACTTTCGTCCATTTGTGAGCCCCAGGGCCAAAAGGTCGCTGTCAGCAGAGCCCACTTTCACAAAGTAGTGGCAGTCCTTCCCGTCCTGAGTGTAATGAGTGCCCTCCAGGTACTGGGCACCGTTGAGCACCAGAGCTATTTTGCGGCTGTCGTCACTGGCCAGAGGCGACACTCCAGCCACCACTCGGCCCTCTTTAAGTGCCAGCATTACTCCTCGCCCTATGATGGGGGTGCTGGTGCCGAACCAGTGGCCGGGCTTGTCTTTACGCCTGCGACGCTCTTTGTTGAGAAGGCGACCCTCGAGGGCCATGAAGGCCTGGTTGTGGCGCTCTGCTGCCTGCTGCACCCCTGTGATGAGCTGAAAGGCAAAGATAAAAAAACACACAGCAGCTTTTAGACTGGAGGGAAAACAAAAACAGGATGTTTTATAGAAGTATCTAGATCTCTTAACCTTTTATGTTAACACTACGAACTCAAATATATACGCACAAAACAAGAAGCCCTTAAGTGGGAAGAACACAAAAATCCCTGTTTTCTACGAACCTTAAAAGTGTGAAAACAATCGGAATTCCCCCCCGCTTACTTACTATCTAAGTAATACATCTATATATCAAACCTTTAGAACAATGTCTGCGATGAATCCAGATTTTAACGGCATGCAGCCACACAAGTAGCGGCCAGACAAAGACTTTAACCTCTAGATTCCAATTTCTATGTGTGGTTGAAAACTTTACTGCACCTCATCCTAAATGCTGCATCTCCACTGGTACACATGGAGGTGGCAGCCTAATGCTGCGGGCTTACTTCTGCTCAGGGAGGGAAGCTGGTAACAAATACTGGGCGGTCATGGAGGAAAATATTTTGGAGTGTTCAATTATTTGGGACAATAACCATAAATATAAAACCATGATGGAATAGCTGGATGTATCAGAACGGCCCAGTCAAAGTCCCAAACCAAGACTAGCTGAGAATCTTTGGTAAGACTTAAAAATGCCTCATTACAGATGCTCGATTTTCAGTTTGAGCTCAAAGAAAAACTTTGCAAGAAACTAAGTATGGCGTCGCAAGAAGTTTTCACAATCATCATGGTGTGATTCCTCAAGTACATGGAGGGTCAAAATATATCATGATAGAAATAAATGTACAATAAAAGAAGTACATGAAACATTTATTTATTTATCTAATACATGTTAAATTAAATGTTGAATTCAAATAACTAGAATTATGTTTAAAATGATGAGGTCATCAAAGAAATAACTAATAACTTCAGTCTGTTTCTATAATTAAAATGAAAATGGAATAAATGTATGTTTGGGAGACACTGCTGTAGAAGTTCAAGCAAAATACATATAGATATAAATGCAGCAGAAAATTGCTCTACATGCATTAAATCAAGGATGTTAGAGTCAAATGCATCCCAAACTTTTTAGACTGGAAACTGAAGTTGAAAATCCAGGTTATTTTCTTGCTTCACTCCTCTGTGATGGTTTATCAAGAATAAATCCAGAAAATACAGTCGGATATCTGCTTGTAATGAGGCAAAATGTGTCAAAGATTATTTTTTTACATCACATTTTGTGCAGAGGAGTTTGCTATGTTTATGTGTAAGCAGGACAGCCAGTTATTTGACTTTACCTGTCCATTCTCACAGTGCTGGGTGGCCTGAAGCTCGTATGGCGGCTCCACAAAGTACAGTGAGTGTCGTGGAAATCCTGGGATTATGTTGCTGAGCTGAAAGCCAAACATCACCAGCCAGCTCTTCACATCTGCAGAAGCAGACGAGACAGAAAACACTCTCTGCTAAATGACACAGCAAAACATAAAAAGGAATCATCCGTTTTTTCATAAAGCTCCTGATGAGTCTGCTGCCTCTGTGATTCACACCGCTGCTCCATCTGTTAGACAACTCTTCCTTTTTTCCTCCAGAGGACTGCAGATTACTGACATTATCACAGCTGAAGTAAAGTTCAACTGGTGTTTAGTAAGATCTGGGACATATCTTAATATTGCAGAACAGAAAGAAAAAAGGCCCAGTATCCCTGTGAAGATAAATTGACGCCCACAGCTCTCTACCTGTGACGTAGTTTTTGACGTCCAGCATGTCGCTGAGCGGGTTGTTGTTCTTGAACATGTACAGATTAAATGGAGACAGGTCCTTCCCGATCTTGGGCCACATGCTGTAGTCGGGGGAGGTCCAGCGCCCGGCCAATACGTCATAGTCCCGTTGGGTGAAGTGAACAAGTTTGGTCAAAGGGTCATAGAGACCTCCGTGGAAACCCACCACCAGCGTGAACTCTGGGTTAGAGTCAAGGTAAACCTCCCCATAGGCTGTGTACTGCACCTGTGGACAGAGGCAGAAGAAACATGACGCTTAATGTCGCTGTAAGCTTGCTATATTTAGTCCAGTCGTACCTGTTTGATCATCTGCCCGTTGCTGCTGAAAACCGCCAGTGGTGTTCCGGTGTTATCCGAAGCAATGTAGTATTCCTCTCCACTGCTCACCTCCATTGCAAACAAGTGACCCTAATGAGGAGATGGTTACATTTTTCGTTCAGAACAAATGATTCAAAATAAAAGAAATCTGGCAAAAGTAATCAATCTGACAATTAAGTTCGTTTTTTACCCAGAAAATATATACAATTTATAAAAATATACAATATGTTTTAGTTTTATTTTGTTTTCTGGACAGTTTACCAGATGTGCATAAAATCTCAAGGGTCTCATTATGCCAGGCCCTGTAACAAGGTTCCCAGTAAAGCTAGTAGAAGGGTGGTCATGGTCACCCCCTGGCTAATCAATGCCCATCTGTACGTCGATATTGTTCCCATATAGATGTAACTCACCACCTTCAGAACAAGCAGTTCCTCTCTACAGCAGAGGGTGGCAGCAGTGGTTCACTCAGCAGGAATTTGACTCATTTATGATTTTCATTTCTAATACATTAACATGGCAAAAACAAAACTATACACAAACATTCAAAGATTCAAATGCATGTATGTATTTACACCATCATTAATATTCACATCAATATTCTGAAGACAACAACAAATAGATTTATGCTTTTTTTCAGAGCTAGTTTTTGTGATTTATGTGGGAGATGACGTCTCTCTGCTGTCATCTAGGAGTCTTTCATGTAATTAGCCACTCAGTCCATTTAATTTGAATGTTATGCCGAAACATAAATAATAATTATTCAGTATTAATTAAATATTTAAATATATGTGTAGATTTTTAATTTAGGGTTTCAGGAGAATCTCATTTGTCTTTAGTGATTGATTTGGAAGACACAGATGTTGTACTTTTTTTTTTTACTGCTTGCCAGCATCGTTGGAAGAGAAAAAGGCCCAAATCATGATGATACTCCACTGTACTGAACCAGTGCAATAAGCTTTTTTTTCTCAAATGTTTGTCCTTTGTTATTTTGCTTCTCTTCATATCAGAGTCCAAAGCTTCAGTCCAAGAAATAAAAGTGTGCATCCCTTATTCCTCGCAACATGTTTTTTTTGTCTTGCTTGAATTAACAAAGTGACATTTTTTATATGTACATTTTTTTGTTTTGTTCCTAATATTTAATCATATTTACATCCTATGCAAAGTGCTCTGTAAGTGTCATTCAGTATGATAATTATTATTTTTTAAATTTCTATCATTATTACCTTCATCTACATGGCTAGAACCCTAATCTGCTCAGAACCCAGGAGAGGGCAGCTATCCCTGAACCTGGTTCTGATGGAAGTTTTTCCTCTCCACTGTCGTTGCATGCAAGCGCTGTGTGAGGGATTGCTGCAGAATCAACACAACTGCAGTGGAACAGCTACTGTCTCCACAATCTCATCCAGCAGGAGTGAATCCTGCAAAGTCAGTGAATACAATCAGCTTTGGTAGAAAACTTTGAACGAATCTGATCGGATGATCTCTGTAAGCGCCTTGAGACGTCATAAGTTGTAAATTGGCACTATAGAAATAAAATGAATGTAAAGCCGAACTGAATTCATCCTTCTTTTACAACCACTTTCAACTGCCTGTAGAGCAGGAAATCTGCTCATTTTACAAGGCGGAACCGAAACAGTTTGCATTTCTTATCATTTGCACGACAATCACCTGCAACACACCAACTTATAACACACACTGATAATAAATAGCGTGTGCACCCCTTATTTTGACTCTTTGAAGTTAAAAGCCATCATGCGGTGGAAGAATAAGCTTTGGTCGGCCATGTTTGCCACGTCTCCAGTTGTTTCAAACCTTAAATTTATTACTCTGACTGCAGATATGGGCGTTTTCTTTATTCCCTTTACCTGACCTATGTTATCAGCTTTAGCAGAATCACATGTTTACTTAGAGAAATAGGGTTATGAGTCATAGTATATCCCAGACAAACAGTAAGTGGAGGATTAAAATTAAATCTTCTTTCACCATTTAAACCACCTACAGTCTGTAAGTCCAATACAAATAAAAGAAGGTAATTTGATAGCATTTTTTCTGTAGGGATTATACTGGATGCAGATAACTGTGGCTCTAATTAAAGATCAAAGTGTTTATTTAACACCATGTTGTAAAACTTTACTAGGATCGCCAATGACTGCAGAGGAAGTTGCTCCGGTTATTCATATTTTAGACACATCTCTGCTCAGCCTCACCTGCAGGTCATAGTAGAGCGATGAGATGTCTGAGCTGGAGTGGTTGAAGATATGCGTCACCCTAGTCGGGTGGTTCAGGTCAGCGTAGAAGAACTGGAGATGCTGGCCCAGGCTGTTCCGGGTAGACACCCTTCGCCCCAACCCATCGTAGTGGTACACCACGCTCCAGCCTCCGGGTCCTCTGTTGTAGGCCCTCAGGAGCTGACCTTTGGAATTGTAGTCGAAAACATCGGAGCCACGCTGACTGAGGAAGCCGTCCTCGTCCAGGCGGTACTGGACGTCTCCCAGACGGGTGATGCGGTCCCTGAGGTCGTAGCGGAGGGGCAAGATCCGAGCACTGTTGCCTGGATTTAGCAAGTGGAGGTTCCCATTCAAGTCGTAGCTGTAGCGCCAGGTGGACCAGTCATTCACCTGTGAGAAAACAAGGAATTATTCAACCCTGTAGGCAGCAGCGAAAAAAAGAGAGTAAAAAAAACCCAATATGTGAAAACAGAAATTCACCTTGACACCGCTGAGCTGTCCATCTCCATCATAGTCATAGCGGTACTGAGTGGTGTTGGCGTAGGGCCCAATCTTTAGCTCTCTCTTCACCACCCGGCCCATGCTGTCATACTGCACCGTCATCCAGTACATGAGAGAACGGAAAATCTCATACTGGACCTCCTTGATGCGACCGTGGGTGTCGAAATGCTTACTCAGTGTCATTACAGCTGTGGTGATAATTTGATTAATGTCATAATAAATGACCCCAAATTTCCCAAAGTGCTCCACCTGCAGGAAAGAGGAAGATGTTTAAAGGAGATTCAGAAGGACAAACGCTGCATCAGAACAACAGCCTGAAGGGAAACAGTATTTGAGAGATGAAAAGTATCTCACCTTCCCAGAGATCTCATCGTAGCGGTAGAGGTCAACAGGCAGCGGCGTCTCACTGATGACCGGCTTCATGCTGGCGATGCGGAAACTGTTGTCATGGTAGGTGTAGTCGAACCGCGCGTTCACCATCCCCTCCTCGCTGAAGCGGTAGATCTGCTTGTCGATGAGGGGACCCATCTTGCGGTAGCGGATGGTGCAGGAGAAGCCCCCGCTCTGTAGGTTGACCATCTTGAGGACCCCGGCCGTCTCGTCGTACCCGAACGTGACCACGGTGCTGTCGTACACGATCTCCGCCAGCTTGGCCAGCTTGCCGTACTTGTAGAGGACGCGGCGGCCGGTACCCATGTAGTGTGTGGCCTGTGGGCGGCCGTCCTCACTGAAGTCGTGGATGATAGAGGCATTGCTCTCCGGAGGGTTGTAGGTGTTACGGATGTAGCCAACGGACACGTGTGTGAACATGGTGTGGCGGGCGACGCTGGGCATGGTGACAGCCGTGACCCGACCCGAGGCATCAAACTCAAAGACATACTGCCTCTGGCTCTGCAGCAGCAGCACCATGGACTGCAGGAGGAGAGCAGAGGGTTGAAAACGGATTAATACAATAGCATTATCAATGGATGACTTGCCTCCTGAGGTAATTTGTTCCCCCTTGACAAATTTGCACCTTCAAGATCATAAAAAAGATGTATTACTTCACTCACTTCTGCAATTCAAATTACTGCTGCTATTGCCTTCTTGGCAAAACCTAAATCCTAGATGACTGTTAAAGATGGATGTACTTACTTTATCAAGGTAGCTGTAGCTCCAGACCTTCCCGTCCACAAAGGAGCGGGACAGGATGCGACCCTGGGGGTCAAACTCTGTTTTCTCACTCATGCTTCCCCTCTGGAGCCCCACCAGCTGCCCGGTGGGTGAATACGAAACGTTGACCACCGCCAGGCTGCTGCTGGGCAGCCACATGGCCGGCCGGCCCTGAGCGTCATACATGATGCGTAGGGTGAACTTGCGGTGATCGTCGTAGATCTTCTCAGTGCGCGTGTTACGATCGAAGTCGATGGAGAGAAGATTGCGGCCGTGAGCCTAGAGAAGAAATTCAAATAGTTCTAATTTATTCTCCAAACACTTTAGCAATATTCCTTAAAGTTTAACATGGAAACAACATTAAATGGGAACATTTTTTCACCCCTTTACTTTCACATTTGGTCACTTTATTTTGTAGACATGTCAGTACATTTTTTACTACCACGTAGTTTTGCAAGGAATTTGTTTTGGTATCGTTCTTCATGCTGACAAGCAGACATACATATGATTGACATAATAAGTCTTGAAATTCATATAATTTGTAATAAACAAATTCTGGTTGTATAAGAAAATATATAGATGCAAGTCCAACATGGCAGATATAAAAAATATCAACAGTATGTTTCTTTTTTCTTTTGATAGCACTAAATAAAACTCAATTGTAACAAATTCCAGTACATTTTGATTTGATTTAGATACACAAGACTTAATTACAAGTTCATATGTGTCTAATTTCAATTTCAAGTATAAATACGCCAGTTCTGTAAATGTCTCAGAAATTTGTAACGGAACATTATTGACAAAAATGCAATTAGTAACACCAATAAACACAGTATTCAGATGTAAACTTGTTCATAAGTTTGACGCAGTCTTACAGGTAAAAGCCAGTAAAAATTAGAATATTTTGAAAAACTTGATTTATTTCAGTAATTGCATTCAAAAGGTGTAACTTGTACATTATATTTAT
>JAUZNJ010000034.1:314901-328147 GCA_034780135.1 Jordanella pulchra
GAATTGTGACTCTCATTTACTACTCACAGTTTTAGACAGCAAATTACTGGTTACTGACGGAATAACAGACATTTAATGCGAAGCAATAAAAAACTGTTAAGAAGCACTTGACGAATATCAATATCTACCAAAAAGACTGTTTCGTTCCTTATCCAATTAAAATGTAGAATTGTAGAATTGGGACTGTCATTTACTACTCACTTTTTTAGACAGCAAATTACTAGTTACTGACTGAATAACAGACATTGAATCTGAAGCAATAAAAAACAGTTAAGAAGCACTTGACGAACATCAATATCTATCAAAATTAACTTTTTTTCCCTATCCAATAAAAATCTACAATTGTATAAGCATTAACTTTGATTGTTCAAATTATCAGAATATTGTTCCCTTTTTTGTTAATACTGACATTCTTACCACCATGTTTGATTATATCAGTGATTTGGGGGCTTAGATCAGCAACTCTGCTCTTCCAAGTTTAAACACGTCTCCTGAGGTGATTTAGGTTCCTGTTATAATGCTTGAAAACTTAACTATAAATGTTTTGTTGTTCTTTCATCAGATACCTGACCCACTCTGAGCTTGCTCCTCTTCGTGCTCCCCTCATTCCCATGGAGCACTGCACCACCCGCTTCTTTGAGACATGTGACTCTGACGGCGACAAATACATCGCCCTGGAGGAGTGGGCCTCCTGCTTCGGCATCAAAGAGCGTGAGTGACTGTAATACTTTTCTAACTGCTGAAACAGCCTGAACCCAAAACTGTGTTTTCAACTAAGAAAGTAAACTGTGCTGATTTTTTATCTAAAAAACCAGCAGAATTTAGACCTAACTTCAAAGGTACTGCACAGAAACATACAACAGATTCATGCGGTCACTCATTAACAAACATGAAGCCACAATGTAAAAGCTGTGAGCGATAAAAAAAAAAAAAGAAAAAGTTTTTCTGAATGACTTTATTTTAATCTCAGTTCTTTCTTCCAATACCTGCCACACTTCATAGAGGTTTGCAGCTCCAGTAAGGACCTTCCTCAGCTTTGACTAGGCCACTGCAACTCAGTGACTCTTCTTGTTGTAGCTGTGATGCCGTCTTTGGTATCATTCTCCTGCAACTGAGAAAGTATAAGCTAAAGTTTAGATATGGGACTTGTTCTGGCATCAATTTTGGTTCTGCAATATTTTATTTTATTGACCCAATGATATTTTATTTTACTCACTGACTGCATAGTTTCTAGGTCTTCTGGTTAGTCTGGTTAATCAGTTATGCTAAGATGTAGACCTTGGTTTTCTCCAGACATGCTAAAATAATTTATTTCCCAACATAACTTAGTTCTCATCTGTCCAAACAACAAATGTCCAAATTCCCTTTTTACCTTCAGGCACGGTTTCTAAAACCTCAGTTGTGTTGTTATATTCTGTTTAGAAAGAAGAGGCTCTCTGCTTCAGTGTGTCCAAACATGCCATGGTTTTTGTAGTTTTTTATATATTTACATTTTGTCATTTATACATTTTTTTATTCTCACTCTTAATTACGTCTCTTGAGTTTAGAACGCTTGTTGTTTTTAAAAGTCTTTTTGTTAATGTGATTTCATTGAGCATTGCTTGGTGTGACCTTTGAGTGAAACTGGTTGGAATATCTGCCCTTATGGGGAAAGGCAGCTGTCTTAATGTTTTTGTTTTGTTTTTACTTTTTTCATATTTGCTATCTCTGTAGAATAATAGTCTTCAACTTATTTGGAAATTATAACCTTTCCCATTCAGCATTGTATTAACACATGCTGGTCTTCTGCTTTTAGAGCGGCCGTCAGACTAATGACAATGTATGAATGGAGTGAATTTGATCAGTAGGACATACCTGCTGCTTCCTTTTGTAAATCATATAGAATCAGCTTGAACATATTTATCCTTTTACATACAGCCATTTTGGTTTCATGTTTAATGAATAAATTATGACCTGTGGAATCAGTTGTGTTGATCCTTTTTAGAAAGTTCTAATTTGTAAAATGAAATTAAACTATATTAGGAACAACTTTCTTTTCACCACAACCATAAATATAATTTATGACACCCTTTGTTGTCTAAATATAATTTACATGGTTTCTAATATGATTTAAGTTTGGCTTTATGTGTCCTCACTGATTAATGTGCTTTCTTCTGTTTACAGAGGACGTGGACAAAGACCTCATCATCTAAGTTCTTTTAATGTGCAGCAACAGTTTGAGACAAACTTCTAGTCGCTAATAACCGGATAAGGTGCTGATGATCCATAAATTAATTAAAAAAAAATAAGGTTAAGGTGCTAATTGCAACTTTTTTGTTACTTTCCTACTATCAATTATCTTTTTCTAGCTATACCACTAAAACATTTCCAAAACGTATAAGTTCACAGTCTGTACTAACCATCACATGTTTGTGAACATTTGAATTCTTTTGGGTTTTTTTTGAACAAAAACACCAGTAAGATAAAAACTAAAGACCTCTGATGTAAATTTACATTGACAATATTGTATGCTGTCTGTTCCACGATGTGTTCGGGGCTTCTTTTTTTTTTCCTTTTTGGACCAGCTGAGATCAAAAGAATGAAACTGTAAAGTCAAAAATAAAGTTTCTAAATAAATCTCCCTCTGCTTGCTTCCTACTAAACCTACTGTTCATTTTTTTGCACTCTTTTGGTGGTGGGCTCCTGTACTTTCACTGTCATTTTGTGTAATTTTTAGCAGTTTGACTACTAGTAGTAAAGTTGTTCTTTTTTTCATTTCAAAAGTAATCTGTGCCTTTTAAAGGGGTGCACCTTTGTTCTTATTTGAAAAGAATTAAGAGGAGATTATTTGCTTGAATGAGGGGGGA
The DNA here is from genome assembly GCA_034780135.1 of Jordanella pulchra. Classification (NCBI taxonomy): domain Eukaryota; kingdom Metazoa; phylum Chordata; class Actinopteri; order Cyprinodontiformes; family Cyprinodontidae; genus Jordanella; species Jordanella pulchra. Next base: position 317,748 of record JAUZNJ010000034.1, read on the forward strand.
ACCTCGCAGGCTGAGAGTTTTTCTCACCATGTTTATTTTTGTGACACAAAGAGCTCGGTTAATCTCTTTTATGAATAAACGTCTATAAAAACATCTGAGCATGGCTCCATATCTCCATCAGTCTTCTCTGAAAAGGAATTTGTGACTGAGATGATCTGACCTAGGATCTGTATTTTGCACCACCAGTCAAATTTTCTTTTTTATGTGTGACATTTTTGTCTTTTTTTTTTACTTTTTAACATAAGATAGGTTATTTTCTTGTCTGTTTTGCAAGTGTATACCTATAATCCTGTGTTACATGTAAAAAGTGTTTTAAAAACCTCTTAATCTGAATCCTCTGCTTAACGTATTTTTAAATGTTCATTAGTCTTTAGGTTTTATTAGATTCTGGATGTTACTATTACTGTCAGACATTTAGTAGTTAGATATAACTGTCAGATTGATTTATATCAAGGTACATTTTTGGGGGGTAGTTAAACAGATTTGCATAGCAGAAAATAATGCATATTTTTTCCAGCTATTTTTATATTACAAACAGAAACATAAACTTATTTGACTGTAAATGTACAGTCCGACCACAGCAAGTTCTCTGCTATTCATAAAATTGAATGATATTGACACTTTATTTCCTGTTTCCTGGTAGGGATCTACAGTATTATAGACATGTTATCGGTGTTGTTCGATATTAGCTTTAAAGCTAAATATCAGACATCAGCTATTCTTCCAATATAATTCACAAATAAACAAGGTATTGTTTTTGCGACCTGCAAGTAAGGATCATCGCTGCAGTGCCAGCAGGTTAAGTGCACCCAACTGATTCATGAGTCGGCCACAAAAAGACACAGAAGTGTTGGAGGTGTTTATATATTTTAAGGGTTCAGACCCTGAAAACTGAACTACTGTTTGTAACAACTGCAAGAGACTAGCAGGAGGAAACTCCATGTTGAAACTACTATTGAATTGTAAAGTCTTTGCAATATCACACATCCTTATTTTTTTTAAGTACAAATCCAGAAAGTGTGGCATGGATTTGAATCCAGCCTCTTTATTCTCATAACTTTGAATTAAAAAAAGAATTTAAAGTCACTTCATTAAAGGTCACAGTGGAAACCTTTTTATCAAAACAATAACATTTTTTTTTCCCAAAATATTATATCTAAGAATGTCTAGAGGAGTACAAAATGAAGTATTAATTATACTGAACCTTTAGTGCAATTCTAATACATTTATACCAAAAGATTTAAATACTAACCTCTGGTTAAGATTCCAAAGTCAACATGAAATGATTCCATGTGGAGTTTGCCACTTTTCTTTTGAACAGGTTCAGCCTTAACCTTTGGTTAGCATTAGCATCAGTGGACCTGGCAACTAGCTGGTAAACGGCACAGAACGAGAGCAGACCAGCACCATTTACTGGCCGGGAGGAGTTAAACTTCCAGCGATCCACTTTAATGCATAGAGTCATCTATTTGAAAACTGACTTCTGCATAAATGCAGCTATTCGGTGTGGGGTCATAAGAGGATATAAAGGAATAAAGAGCATCATGATAATAAGGAACCAACCAGGCAGCGTAGGTATAAAACTGGGGTGAAGTTCACAGCATAGTTATGCCATATTTAGAGATAGATTAATATATTACCCGGCTGATATTTTTAGCTGATATTAGCTTTTTATTTTGTGTCGGTATTGGCTGATATGTTCATGTGTCGATCGATTTATTAATGCGTTCCGAAGCCATGCCTTGATATCAAGTGAAGCACATGTAGTGCTGCTATAACTCCATCTACTATCCATAGTTAATGTTTTGTTTAAAAAAAACAACACATTTTTGTTTAAACTGAGACTTGCGTAGCATTTGTTATCAATGTGTCACTCTTATCAATAATTACTCACATTCTCAGCTTCAAAAATCGGCCCAGTGTCTGTTCAAGTGTTAGAATGGCCCAGTCAAAGTCCAGATCTGGATCCTGCTGATGATCTGAGGCAAGACTTGACTGTTCACATATATTCTTCCCAAAACACTCGTCCTCGCTCTCTGGTCTGTGTCCAATCCTATACTCTCTGTAGCAGCTTTTTTTTCTATTAAAATAGATCAAATAAGAAATATATCATAAGATTTTAGTGTTGGTTATCAATATTTTAACATCAGAATAACAAAAAGATGTCTATAAACTATATAAATGATACTTCAGCAAAACAGGATGTTTTTTGGCTTTTGGGATCTCGTGTTCACATACTCTGTATACTGCCTTATAAGGTTGAGGTTCTGTGAGACTCTGCTCCAGCATTCTTTACTTTGTGTGCTTCATTTTATTTTGGTCGACCAAGGTTACTCGTGGTCCCTTTAGGGACAGCAGAGGAAGAGCTGGAGCACCCAGTTACCATCCCCACCCGCTCATCCAGACTCCAGTGTTAGGAATGTGAAACAACTTCTGGAGCTTGTCCATAAATCAAGCAGTGCCTCCTCTCTGCCACAGCAGGAATAAAAAAAACACTGCTCAATTCCCACAGACTCACCTGTGGATTTATCTCCTGACTTTGACTGGGCCATTATAGAAATAAATAACCTCTTATTTTATTCAGAGGTGCCAAGGCCAGTCCTTCAGATCTACTATCATGCAACATTTGGATGCGTGTCTGCTTTAACGTACAAATGGCTATATTTCTTTCTTTCTATCTTTTAAATGTACTTTGAACTATCGGTAAAAACCCACAACTGAAAAATAATACAACATATATATTATAAAACATCTACTTAAAATGTCGATTTGTCAGTGAAGTTGTTCGGAAAGGAACAGATAGAGGACAAAAGTAAATATGCTTCCCTCTCATACACTGCAACAAATCCCCATCAGCTTTTTATGTAGCTCGATTAAATAAAAGAAGTCGGCTCTGCTTCGGTAGTTAACAGTCACTCAGTGGTATTTGTAATGTTTGTAGTAAAATGCGGTGTCTAAATCGGATTGTATTTTGGATTCAGAAATGCGATGAACGTGAATTGAACACTTATGTCGCCCCCAAGCGGCAAAAAGCCACCAGTACATCGCTACGCAACAATTTCGGTGTACGCCAGTTCTTAAAACCATCGCACCTTCAGCCTCTAGTGTGGATTGGTTCAGAGCCATTGAGGTGCCTCTGGATTGGCTCTGTGTAACGCCCTTCATTCACTCCCCTTAAGTGATTGGTTGACTAGCCTTACAACGAATTTAATTCGTAAGAAATGTTTTAAGAGGCGGACTCTTGCCTTAAGTGAGGAGGGGAGACCGGTATTCGGGTACTCTAGCACGTTGAGAAGCTGTGAAGTGTCCGCCAGCCGTTACGGCAATTCAATTACTCAACCGATTGAACAGTAATCGATTTTAACATAATTGACCAGTTGGTAAGTTGTTTCCGTCTACAACATGTATATGTCTGATGTCCAAAACGCTCATATTTGTCCTCATCGTGATTATTTAACAGGTTTGATCTCCTGGGCTCTGTCTAAACCCCGGCATTCAGATGGCTGTTATTTATGCGTGCAGTAATTAAACATTCCTCTTTAAAACAATCTTATTTTAGCAGTATCTTGAATTCGAAGATATTCCAACTGAAAACGGTTAAGCACAGATTTGAGTCATTATACAGAAAATAAGATTATTAAAACGCGATCAGTTTCGCTTTTGCTTTCCAGGAAGTAGCCACCGCCCTTACCTAGCTCTTACTTAGCCGTTAAGTCGTGAGTCTCGCCCCTCTCGTACTCTTCTCCGTGGCAAAAGTCAGATTTAAGATTTTAAGTTTGGGTGGATTTGTTTGCAGCTTGTTTTTCTCCAGCTATTGGGCTAGCCTTTGTGGTCATGAGCAAAAAGCGTGGCCGGGAATGGTGAGAAACACGTGCTACTGAGGAGCCTCCTGCTACAGCTTTTGGGGGGCGCGGGCGTGTACAGCTGTCGCCGTTAAGCCCCTTGGTCAGTGGAAGCATCGTGCTCTGAGCCAAAGTTATATCTGGAAACGAGTATTGGTGTGGCTTGATGCTCCTGCGGTGTGCGTGGGCCCCATGTGTTTAGGCCGGTGCGGTCGACTCCATCACTGCCGGCATGGCGCGGCCTTTGTCTGCGAGCTGTACGTGTGGCGTTGACCACTCGAGGGGGAAATTAATTCCACACAAAACAACACAAGCACAGATAAACATCATAAAACTAATATAGCTTTTTATATGTTGTGAGTCGATACACGTTTGTCTCGTCCTGCTTTTTGTGTCGTTTAGTTGATGGTTGTGAAGGAAGGAAGGGGCTCATGCGACCACCAGGTTGCTCCAGGCTTTGTTGCAGATACTCTGTGAGGAAACTGTTTGGTTACTGAACGACCAGGAGAAGTGTTTGTTCTAGAAAGTGAACATAGGGTTCTCGTGAATTAATGGCTGAATATGTTTCTAGTGATATAAACTGGCGTGTTGCCTAACTTAAAAAAGTGTCATAGTCGATGTTTGCTGTCCAGGCATGATTTTTTGAGCACAGGTACTGATGGGCCCCAAACTGAACCCTTGCTACACAAATGTTTCAGTTAATAATTAGCTCCAGGATCCCGCCCATGGGAGGGGGAAAAAAAAAAAGGTAAATTGTGCATTTGGAAAACTGCTGAAGCATTGTAACGATCCCTCCCTTACTTAAAAATGCCTTGCATGGAAAGAAATGTGGCTTCAACGTATAAAATGGCTTTACCCTTGATTTATTTTGAAATGTTGCTCCAGGAGTCCATACCTTCCTGAAGTATGGGGCCCATAGATAAAGTGGGGCTCCCATCAAGCTGCAGAAATCTAGGATGGGGTGGTTCAGTGTAAATAATAAGCAGTGATTTGACTTAACTGTGTTGAGTATCCAGGTTTTTTACTCTGTAGTACTTAGGGCTTCATCAGCATAAGAAATATGATGATCTGGTATTTGATATTAAACATTGCTTTGTGGGGAATCCCAGATTTTTACTACTTTTTGTTATCCTGATAATTTCACCAGCACGCTGAGCTTTTGGTCCTGGTCAAGAGGCATATAAAACGAAGGCACAAAGACTGGTGAAAGTACTTCAAAGTGAAAATAAATGTAGATTTAATCTTGGCTGCAGAATATACGGAGTGCTTGGTTAATTTTACTTTTTTGATGTAAAACTTAACTCTTTAAAAGTGTACTTATTTTTTTTTCTTGGTTGTGGCTCATGGTAAACAGAGCCCTGTTGATTTTTGTCTAGGAACTGCAGAAAAGCATTATATCTATATAATACAACATATCTTATATATATTTGATTGAAATGTTAATTCTGACAGCCAGCTGTTTCTAGTTTCCTGAAAACTCCACCTAATTATACCTAATCTAATAAATTATTGGCAATGACAGCCCGAAAGCTGTTTAAAAAATTACCCAGCATTCACTGCAGTTCAAGTAGTTCTTTATGTTGCAGTAGGTGATGTATTATGTTGCTCGTATTCCAAAGCTGAAATCATTAGTCACAATCTAGAAAATAAAGCTTAAAAAAACTGAGAATATTTCACCTTTATTCTATTAAAACTAGTTAAAATGCTAAATCTGTGCCTTTTTATAGATTTTCTACCTATTGGATATAATATTAACCCACATTCACCAGTGTTGATATTGGATGCGAGAAACAATGAGAAAAGCTATCACCAGTTTAATCTGCCATGTGATCTGAAGATGTATCTGTTCACAGCTGTGCTCGATCCTCTGCATCACTTTTTCTTTTTCTTTTTTTTGCTACAAGCTGGACAGGCTGCCATGACAGGAATTGATTCAGAAGTCCAGAATGAATCCTTATTTATTTGAGGAGTTGCACCTTTTTCAAGCTGTAGAGCCTTTCCCTTATAGAATTCCTTGCAGCTCTGCTTCAGATGATTCCCATAATGTATAAATTGATGTCATCTTATGCATCCTTGTGTTTCCATTACACACATTAATGCTAATTAATTTTTTAATAAGGTTTGTAGTTCAACTCAGCCAGTGTGACACTTAACATTTATTAGGCTACTCCTTTGTCAGCCGCTAACATGGAGGAAAAAAATGAGCAGGATTTTTTTTTTACTTCTAAATTTAACCAACAATTATCCACCTAGGTATCAACTTGCACTGAATGGCAGCCTGAGTCGTCGTTGCTGCTGGCAACTTAAAAGAATGTTGTTGTGTTGAAGCATGTCTCAATTCTGGTTATCAGACTGCCTTTGGCTGCTAAAATTACTGGACGACACATCAGTTCTTAAAAGAAGAGCAAACAGTCTTTTCAAAGACAAACTTTTGCTGTTTACATGTCATATTAGAGCTTGTCTGGTGCCACTCTTAAAATATTCAACATTCCGATGCTCGAAAAGGACAGTAGTCTCATAATGTTCCTTATACAACTTGAATCTTTCTGTATACCTTAGTGTTGCAGTGGCGATGCATACAGAGACCCAACGAGAGAGCACCAAATTCCAATAAAGCAAGCATTGTTTAAACATGTCAAAAGTTGAGCTCTCATCTGTCGAGTGCTTCAAAAATTGTTTTTCATTTTATCCATGGAGCAGAAACTCCAGCTGCGGTTATTAGATTAACTCTGTCATTGCTGGATTATTGGATCCAGGAAAATATTAAACTGTAGGAATCTGGTTAATGCGTGTACAGAATAAACCTCCCTGCTGCTATCGTTTAATGCTCAGATAGCAGATGTGACCCATGGCATCTTGCACCTGTTTTATATTAGATGTTTAAAGCTTCTTCTGTACACAGTCTTTTGATAACATCAGTTTCATAATTTATAGCTTTAATCAGTTTAACAACAGTGATATTAACACAACACAATGGTTCTATACTTTTTGTTTTTGTCCCCCCACCACCACCACTCACCGTCACTGCGATGCTGCTTCCCCCCACCGCCCACCTCGTTGGGGCCCCCTTTTCAGGTGGTTGCCAGAGAGCCACTACAACATCAGTATACATGTCAGTAAACAGATTCTACTTGGATGTGCTCTTTTCTTTTTTTGCATGGAAATCTTAATTAATATTAGGAATATTTCCTTTGAGGCTTTGAAAATAAAAACCTAATGCTGATGCTCTCACTTGTTTCCACAAAGTTGAGTCGATAAACAGTTGATCCTTTTAATAGAGGATCGCAGTTTTTGCCACCGTCTCAAAAACGAAACTCCTAAATGAGGACAGCAATAGGTCAGATGCTGCATGAAAATGCGACATGGATTTAGTTGAAGCAATTCTATTAAACTCTGGCAATGACTTCTGGGGTCTGGGGGAGCAATGTCAGCGTCAAGTGTTGGATGAATCATTGGAACGAGATGTTACAGTTTGAATGTTGATGCGAATAAAACCTGTTGCGGATATTTTTAAAGATTTTCTGCAGATGTACGCGAACAGTCTCGTGGATCTTGATTAAAAACAGAAATTGACTGATTTAATAAACCACTTCCTTTTCTTTTGATTTATTCTCAAATAGTCTGCCAGTTTAACTGAGCTCATCCTATTTTGCCCTGCAGAGATTTCCAGTCGACCAAAGAAATGGTGATGGAGAAGCCAAGTGCCCAGCTGGTCGGGCGAGAGTTTGTCCGACAGTATTACACGCTCCTGAATCAGGCCCCTGACTACCTACACAGGTACCACGATCAATTGCTGCTCTTTGATCAGACATGTATCCCTCTGATTAGTTTTGCATTGAATGAGTTGCTAAAATGTCTTTCAGGTTTTATGGAAAGAATTCCTCATATGTTCATGGCGGCTTGGACAGTAATGGAAAACCACTAGAAGCTGTTTATGGACAAGCTGTAAGTGGCGTCATGTAGTAGGAGACAATTTTAAATCTATATATCCATTTTCTGTGATCCTATATTGTTTTACTGTAAAATGATTTTTAAGCTCTGGTCTTTGGAAGAAAAGTATTGGAGCAGAACTTGGATCACTGTCGTTCTGAAGAATGACTTTAACTGTCCTTGCTACTAAAATGCAACCATTGCTGAATAATTGGACTCTTCTCTGTTTCAGGAAATCCACAAGAGGGTGATGGCCCTGAGTTTCCGGGATTGTCACACCAAGATCCGACACGTGGATGCTCACGCCACCTTGAACGAAGGCGTAGTTGTCCAGGTGATGGGCGAGCTCTCCAACAACATGCAGCCCATGAGGAAGTTCATGCAGACATTTGTTCTTGCCCCTGAGGTTGGTGTTAGCACATTCCACATTGTGTTTGGCTTAATAAAGTCTTCTAGGTCTTTATCATCATCATTATTATTATTAATTTTTAATTTAATCTTTTAGGGTACGGTTGCAAATAAATTCTATGTCCACAATGACGTGTTTCGCTACCAAGATGAGGTGTTTGGTGACTCTGACTCTGAACCTCCAGAAGGTAAAATTGTTGTTCTTACTGATTCTGTAGTGTAGGGGTTTTCCGATGCTACTTTTATTTATAATATGGTACCAATGTTGTAACTTTAAGAATTGGCAGATACAGAAATGATTAACCTGATACAATATTAGCATTAATCATACAGTTTGTGTTGTTTGTTTTATACTGTAGAATGTTTTTAAAAGGCTTGGTTAAGTAATACTACTTAAACAAGTAACAAAAGTCAACAGCAGAAGGGATGAAAATAATTGACCCATGTAAAATTAACCAATGAATTATAGAAACTTTTAACAGAAGCAGAGTGTTTATATCAACATGAAAATATCAGATTTTAGATGATGAGGGCGATTGAACATCAGGGTTTTTTTGTTGTAGTTTTTTTTTTTTTTTTTTTGGGCCCAATATCATACCAATATCTGACATAGACATTGGATCAGGACATCCATACTCTGCTGAATAAAAAAAGTTCTTTGTAGTGATTTCAGGTTTGCTGCTTCATGTACTGCTGCCAAACTTGTAATTTGTGTTGAAAGTTTGATATTCCTCTATTAGAATCTGAACATGTTTGACTGGTTACAAAAACGAGGTTTTGAAACTAAATGGTTGGATGTAAATATAATGCATCGAAACCATCTTTAATGTAATGTTTTTTATTAAATTCATTCCTCCCTTTAATTATTCGCACAGCCTCTGTCATTTATCAAACTGCTCCACTGTGTTCTCTCCTGTTCTTTTGGTTAATTTGGATAAAATTACAAAATATATTAATGTAGTTTGGGTTCAAGTTGATCATTTAATACTTGAACTAGTTGCTACTTTAAAGCATAGGCGCAGGGTTTCTAAATCACTTTGTCTTGTCTTCCTCTAATTTATATAAAAATGGGTCTTTATTGATTTTTGCAAATTCTTCTTTTCCCAATCAGCCAAGAGCCACCCTAAACAAAATATCTTCTTATCCATTTACTTCAATTTTTAAATCTCCTTGTTCCCCCCCCAGTTGTGTTCCCATTTATTCAGCTGTGTCTGTTTTGGTCTCAGATTAATTGTTGTAGCTGGTAAATATTACATCCTTATCTTGTTTCCAGAGTCAGAAGATGAGGTAGAGGAGCTGGAGAGGGTCCCCTCCCCTGATGTGGCCCCAGAAGAGTCTGCCCCCTTCTATGACCCAACAGCTTGGTATGATATTTCCTGTTTTTGGTGTTAATGGCTGCTCAGGCTCAGTGGAGGCTATAGTTTTCGTTGTTTACAATTAGTTTTGTGTAACCTGCAGCTAATTTTATAAATCTTACGCTCAGAAATGCTGCTTGCCGATGCATATTTTTTTTTTGCATCCTGACATCTAAATGTTCTTTTTTTTCTGTTTAGCTCAGGACCAGCGGCTCCTGGTGACATAGAGGAAGAACCTGCAGTAAGCCCAGAACCAGAGCATGAGGTGGAGAAGGAGGTGGAGGCAGTTGAGGTGGAGCTCAAAGTCGATGTGATGCTGGAGACACAAATGGAAACCCTCACAATTGAAGACCAGACAGAGAAAAGTTCGTCTACAGTCACTCCCCCCTCCACAGAACCTGCCACAGCACCAGGTGACACGGCTCCATCTGCTCCAGAAGAAAACAAGGTAGGTGTGACACTGGCAGCCCAGAGGAGAGCGATCTCTAGACTGAAAACAGAAGTATTTACGTTTTTCTTTTGTTTTGTTCCCCTATCACAGTTCTCCTGGGCATCAGTCACCAGTAAGAACCTCCCTCCAAGTGGTGCTGTCCCAGTCTCTGGCTTCTCCCAACATATTGCAAAGGCTCCTCCCGCAGCTCAGGTATGTTACGTTTGTCATTAGTTCAGGTAAATAGGTGGTTTTTATAGAAATAATATAATAATTTCTGCAGAAATGTGGAAAATAAAAATGCTTTTTTGGTTTTGTTTGTTTTTTATACGTTTAATTATTGCATGGTCTAAATATTTGTTTGTTTTTGTTGGTTTTTTTATGGAGTCAGGAAAGTCTTCAAACTTAGTGGAACGTGAAGAAGAAACGGAATAG
>JAUZNJ010000035.1:0-11148 GCA_034780135.1 Jordanella pulchra
TGGAGTCTGGTTGCTGCTGCTTGGGTGGAAAGAAAACCAGCAGCCACACGGCCCTTTCTGGAACCAGTTTGACACCCGTGTGTTAGAGGGATCAGGGCCACCTTTTGTCTCTTTTCTTCTCCTCATACGCCTTGGTCGTACCTACAGTATATTTCTCATCGAGTTCTCCAGATTCAGTTAGAACTTGGATGAGAGGAAAAAAGTCTTCTAGAAAACTTTACGTCCAGTTGCCCAAACTGAACTTTCTAAGCTTCACCATGACCTGGATGACTGTGAACCTTCACAGATAAAACTGAAGAAAAAAATCCTAAGATTTAAATCGTGATTCTTAAGAAACTGGAACAGAGACCAGAATTAGGAAAAGACTAACTTCATGTGATCCATATGGACTCTGAATGATGGTTCTGATACACAGGATGGAGATCCAAACTAAACTGGGTTATTACTACTTTCGCCATTAAAAGTGAATGAAGCCATGAACCAACCCAAACAGTTCATCAAGGCTCCCAAAATGAGAGACTGTTCCTTTAAGATAATCCACAGCAAACAAACAGGAGGGAGAACTACAGGACAGAACCTGGAGGAACCACACAGCCCAACTCTTCCTACCTTAAACAACTCAAACTCCTTCTTTGGCATCATGAGCTTCAGCGAAATGAAACATGGAATAAGGTGAAAGGAAGTTGGAGGATGAACGGTCAGGTGCTGATGAAGGTGAGGAGCATACCTGGATGGTGTGGCTGTAGACAGGATCTCCACGGCTGTTCACGTCCACGGCTCTGGTGATCTCCAGGATGTTGTTTGGCACGTAGCCGGAATCTCCGCAGCCATTCCGAACCTTCCACCACTGCTTCCTGTCATCCAGCACCTGACAGACAAAGCTCGGGGGTTAAGAGACATCTGCCTCCTTAGAAAAGAGCCTCCTCATTCAGACCCAGCTGCAGACAATAACTCAGATGACTTTGGGTTGAATTTTGCAGTTTACCTCGACAAGCTCGTCTTTGAGAACCGACAGCTCCGTGTTGTTTCTCCCCACAAAGTCGTACTTCGATTTGGCAAAAACTTTCTGTTCAAACCTGTTTTCTTGATCAAAACTCCTGAAAGAACAAAGCAGGATGTGGATATGAGCGAAATATGAACACCACCAAAGATCTTCAGCTCAGATTCAGTGAAAGAAGCTAAGATGTTAAAAATACAACCTGAAGGTTTTTTTTTTTTTTTGTTTTTTTTTTTTTTTTGCTCCATTGATAAAAATGACAATGAATCTAAAAAAAAGAAAAAAAATGGGTCAAACTGAGTTTCCAGCCCTGGAGAAATGCCCCCCCAACCCATTGATTAGATCCAGAAAAGATCTATCAGGTTTTGGGTTCAGTTCTGAAAAGATTTAGGAAATTTAAAAAGTGACTGAGATGAAAATCTGAACAACTGATTAGAACAGGTTTGAAAAAGGAACAAAAAGAACAGATTCAATCAGGGAAGAGGAAGAACATCACCTTCATCAGTAGATAAATACATCGAAAAAACTCCTCAGAGTTGATCGATAGTCTAGTTTCAAATGAGTAAATAAAACAAAAAGTGATGATGTGTGATAAATTAAAACAACTGTCCAAAATCATGTTATTTTCTACTTAAGGTGATTATTTGTCAACAAAATAATGAAAAACTAAGAAATACCTTAAAATAAACTTATCCTATGATTCAGAATTAACAATAATCACATATTAAACTTACAGCAGGCGTGTAAAACAAATTATCCAAAACTACTTTTATCCTTAAATACTACAAAGTACTGTATTGGCCCGAAGTGGGGGGGCGTCTTATATTCCGGGTCTAGACATTATACCCATTCACACCACTAGATGGCGCCAGATAAGCGAATGCTGAACTTACAGTAACTCCCCAAAGCGAATCCCTGTCATGAAGTAGAAAAATAAAAAATAGCAGTAAGAAATAGAAGAAAAGAAAATAGGAGAAGAGATAAAATAAAATGGAGAAACGTAGAGACAATCTAGAGAAAGTGGTTCGAAGATCAGACAGGTTAACCGGCAGCTGAGGAAAAAGTTCTGATGCAAACTTCAAGATGATGGTGATAAATGAGGCAGAGGCTCCAAACTGCAAAGCGGCTGTGAAATATGGTGACACAGAGTGTAATGTACGGAGATGGAGAGCTCAAAAAGATCACATAAAAAATGCTCACAGTCAGAAAAAAGCTTTCTGTGGTCCTCAGAGCGGCCGCTTCCAAGAGCACGACAGGAGGGTGTGCGCGTACGTGGACGAGAAATGAAAGGCCGGATGCCCATCAGCACAGCTGTCATTCAGCTCAAGGCTGTGGAAACAGCCAAGGAGCTAAACATACCCACCGCTGACTTCAAAGCAAGCCACGGCTGGTGTAAGAGATGATGCGGCGTAACGGATTAGGAGTTCAAAAAGTCTTTTTTCAAAACTTGAGTCTTGAAAAAGAGACAGTAATCTTATATTCGGTCCAATACAGTAATTTTCACTAATAATTCCAAAAATATAATAACAGTAATCATAATGCAACACTTTTACTTTTATTTATCAAAACAAACTATTTTTCCTTTTTCTGAGCTTTAACTTCTGGTTTTTCCTTGATGTGTTTATTAACGGCTGTGTGGTGATGAAGGGGCGGTCCTTGCAGCGACAGTAGAGTTCATGGGGGGGGGGTCAGTTCTCCAGGGCATCATGTGACCTGCTGTTACCGGTCGACACGGCGGCTGACGGCGTGTTTGAAAGCAGCCAAGGCCGTGTCCTGGTCCAGGACCTGGATGCGTTTATGGGAGGAGTTATTGAGGGCGTACCCTTCAGCTGGAGGAAACCTCTGCAGCGCCCCCTGCTGCTGACAAACAGAACACACGTGTTAGCGGCGACTGTCATTAGAACCTCCCATGGGCGCTGGGTTCTGAGCGCATCTCACAGACCTCCTGAGACAGCAGCAAGTCGGCCGACCGGTGGATGTCGGCGTTGACGAGGCTCTCAGCCAGCTGCAGCAGCTCCTGCTCCCGACCCGGCGTCACGGCCGGAACCACGGGAGGCTCCCAGCCGTCACGGAACCGCAGGACGCACGGAGGAAAGTAGTGGTCCTTTGGCCACTCGAGCCTGGAAAACACACGGATCAGAACAGAACTTTTACTGAGAACAGGCAGAACATTTAGAGAACAGGATTAAGAACCAAAAGGTGAGAACACTATATAAAGACAGAGAACATGGGGACACGGATCAGAACACGATGAGGAAAAGAACAAAAAGATAATTTAGCAAAAATATAAATATGAGAACGAGCACATTAGTAAAAATAGGAGAACCTTTAAAAAACCTAACAGCATGGAAAGAACATTCAAAGAACAGAAAAATTAAGAACCTGAACTTTATGGACTGAATACAACCAGAACATAAACAAGAGAACGTGTTCTCAGCAGTTTAGAACATAAAGAAAGAGAACGTGAATAGAACAGGATGTTCTTTAGCCAAACCTCCATGTTCTTACCTGCATTTTGTCCAGCCGTCTCCCAGAGTCACCCACAGGTGACGTTCCTCTGCTGTTCCTGAGGAGTGGAGGAACTCAATGGCGTCTCTGGTGAGCAGTGGGACCACAACACTCCGAGCCAGATCAGTACCGCCAGACGCCTGGACCACCTGTGGACAAGAAGCAACCAGAGTTCTTCACTGTTCTCATTAGAACTCTGTTCTTATCAACTCTTCCGAAACGTTTTGCTTCCGCAGGTTAAAAGTCACTTCCTGAACTCACCATCCTTAGCGGCGTGAAGAGGAAGTGAACTAGGTCCACCGAGCTTGGGTTCTGAATGTGGTCTTTCAGCTTTGCCTGCAGGTCAGAACCAAATATGAGATGTTCTGCAGGTTCTGTTTTAAGTTGCCTCAATTCATTGGATGTTTTTCTCTGATGTTACTTCTTGTTTCATTTCAGTTTTTTCCAGAGTTCTGCGGACCCAATAATCAGTCTGCAAGAACTGGTAACAATAATTCCTCTAAAGAACAGAGTGGATCAGAACCGAGCCAATGAACAAACTCCCAGTTAAACCAGGAAGCAGTTACCAGCTGGTTGAAGGCATGTTTGAACTTCTGCAGACAGTCCACAAACTCTTCCTCACTGGGAGCTTTGGCTCTCAGAGACAGGACGCCCTCTGGTGGACACAAACAGGCATAGACACAAGAGTCAGGTTCTGATCCATCACATTTGGGTCCATGGAAAAGGTTCCTTCCTAATTTAACACCTTTCATTTTACACTTTTAACCCTGAAATTAGTAAACATTATTAGTTTTATTATTATTCATTTTTTGCTTTTCTTTTCCCTCCTTTTCTGAATATAAATCAAAAATATTTTAATATGTTAAACTTAAATTTCTATTTATAGAAGCATCCAGAATATTTTATTTTTGATAACATTTCTTCACACATATTTTTAGAATTTACCAAAAAAACAGTAATTGTCACTTAAATCAATATGGGTTTAAATAAAACATTAAAGAAATAAATTTAAACCAATGTTTGAACATGAAATACTAGAACTCAGCTCTACTGTCCCTCTGGTATAAAGTCCACCCTTGCTGCTCACCTCCTGGACCCTTCTTCTTGCTTTTCTTTGCCTTCTTCCTCTTGGAGAGCTCGTTAAAGGCCTCGGCGGCCTTTTGCAGTTTGGTGACGAAAAACTCGATGTCGTCCAGGATGTGGTTCAGGATTTGCTGCAGAGAGAACAACAAGCTGCATTATGAATTGGTTTGCTGAAGCATTAATGATTAAACCAGAACCAACAGAGCAGAGTCCACTCCCCCCCCCCATCTTCTTTCAACTATAAGCCGATTTTCCTTCAAACTCTGATTATATTTAAGTCAAACAACAATCAGCTTAAATCTCTTCCTGTAGGTTGTGCTGAAGACAAACAGCCTGCAGCTGCTCTCAGACCAGACAGATGTGAGCCTCACCACGTCTCGGTCCACCCGCAGCGCTGTCATCTCCACCGCTCCGTCGTACTGCGACAGATGCTGCTGCTCATCTGCAACACAACGTCACAGTCGTCATCACATGCAAAACACCTCTGGAACTAAACTGCCCGGGAAAATGAAACCAGGAGGCAGAGGAACTCGGAGCAGCAGCATCACCTTGTATTAAGGAAGAGGAATAAAAAGTGATTCAGATCTTTTTAATAATCCAAACTCAATCAGAGGTTTGAACCCAGCCCACAACAAAACAACTAAACTAAATAAAAACTCATTATAATAACCAAATCTAGTGCAAATTAACTTGGTATATTTTATGTTGAATTAAAGTCAGTTTAAACACATTACATTTTTTTTATTTAACCTATTATGATTCACAGCCATGATCTCTATAATTGTTGTCCTTATTATCAATAAAATTAGTAAAACCAGATTTTATGCACTACTTTTGTTGTTAAACCACAACTTTAAGAATGTCCGCATTTCTTCACTATGACAATTTGCCACTCACAATATGGCGGACAGTTATAATTTCTTCCAGGTATCAAAGCTACGGCTGTAGCTATTGGTTATTTGAGTGGTCAATTCATCTATTGATTGCTTTTCTTGACTGATCAAAAAATAGATGGTTTCAGTGTATTAGCATTTTAAAAAAAAAAATAAAAAAAATAACTTTTATTATGCATTTATGATTAGTAAATGGCCCGTTTTAGAGTCATTTATTATTAATAAAGGTAACCATTCGATTATCAAATTACTTTTAAAAAATAATTCATCTGTTCAGCCCCATTACATGATACTAAAATTTCAAAGGCAATATCAACACCAAGGAAAATTTTCCACGGTTGATAACAGAGGGATTAAAAAATAAAAATGGCTAAAGGCATACTAAATATTTTTCGTTATTGCTTTCAAAAATGCATCTAATTTAATTTCAGCATAGTTCATGCTTTATCAACAGAACCACAGATGCTCGTTAAATAAGAGTGCAAATAAATGCAAAATATCGATGTTTTGAACAACCCCCACCCCCATCCCCACGACATCACTCACAGTGCTGCTGTTCATTGGCCCATGCCGACCAAGCTGCTGTTCGTCCCTTATTCTCCTCTTGATTGGATGACAGTGGTGCCTCAGGGGCGGGAGTCGGGGGGGGAGGCGGGATCAGGCCATCACTCTTCAGAATCATTCTACAGATGAAAGGATCAGCCAATCAGTTTCCACTATTAATAACCTTATAAGGAAGTGTTTGTCGAAACGTTCTCACTTCAGAGTCTCGGGTCGTTTTTTTACTTTGCCCCCTTTGGCATCGATCATGGCACTTTCTATATCCAAGCTAATCAGATTTGCCTGTTGAAACAGAACATTTTTCAATAGCAATGTGTTTAAAACCAACAAAAACAATCTGGAAGCTGTTCAGCTTTGGAGCACCACAGGGTCATTTCCTTGGCCCTCTGCGCTTTTTGATTTTTCAGCTGGATTTTTGGGGGGGATTTTAAGTTCATCTGCTCAAGACAACATCTGAAACAGCTTTAAGGCTAACTTCTATAAGATCTGACTAAGTTTCAGGAATGAGGGACTGAAGACTTGATTTAAAGCTCACAGCTTTCCTGAAATAAAATGCTTAGACCTTAGAGAATAAAAACCCATTGATTTCAGTTCAGATAAAATGGATCAGTAGATTATTAGGAGCATTTAATTAAGGCAGCCTACCTTGATGTCATCACACTGGAAGAGGTGGAGGTCTGGTTTACTCTGACTGGAGTCTTTACACACCAGAGCCAGGATGGAGTCGTAGCTGCAGGAGTTCATCACTGCCTGGCAGTGCTGGATTGAGCTGATGGGAAAGTTCTCCAACTCGTTCTAAAACACCCAGCATATCACGTTTTTCAAACAATTTTGAGCCTCTTACAGTCACTCATAAAACATTTTTAAGCTATGAATCTGCTGAAGAAAACTGAACTGAAACATTGTCTGGTTTCCAAACAATGGGAAATTGTCTTTTCTTGGTCAGGTTAAGGATATCTGAATGTAGTGCCAAACTTTAGTTGGACTGATTGGTTAATTGTGTCGAGTCCTTTCTTCCACCACCAGATCCAACTCTTTGTAATTTAAAGCAGTGATCTAAGGCAACACAGACTCTAAATATAAACCATTACCCACTGGGAGCTCTGGGTCTAAAAGTAAGGAAGAAAGTAAGGAAGTGCAAAGTAATCTTTAAACGAGACGAATGACCCCATCTAAAGGCTTCCAGTATTCCTTCTATGCAGATGACCTTCAGATGTTATTTTTTTTTCACAGCCCACAGATTCATTAAGTAACTCTGAGGGAACTAAAACTATTCCGATATTCCTTATGTTTCTACTGTGGTTTCAGTTCTAATGCTGCCTTTAGAGAGAACCCACGATCTGTAATAGTCGTCTAAACTGAAGCTTCGAGACTGAAGTAGGAAGACCAAGCTCCACAGCTGCTGACACTCCTGAAGACATCAGAGGAGCAGATTTGATGATGATCCTCCTGTCCTACCTGTGAATCCAGGTCGATGAGGCTGACCGTCTTGTCTTCCACCTGCAGCAGCATCTCCTGAGTCCACACCTTCCCTTTGGCATCCAGCAGGCGCAGACGGCGGATGCCGTCGTCCACGGTGATCATCCCATCTTTCCGGTCCAACACGAACGTGGTCAGGTGCTGAGAGGAAGAAAGGTACCTAAACTTCAGCAACCACTGCAGTGGCTGTTCAATCATCTGAACCTGTTTCTAGAGCAACATGGTTTTCCATGGAAGCAGGTGGAACTCACCTCCACATGATACTGGGACGTATCAGTTAGACTGTTGATGCTGGTTCTGGTGTAGTTTTTCCTTTGTTCTAAAACAACAGAACAAATTCTTCATTATTTTCAGTTGGAGGTCTAAGTTAAAGATGATAAATACATTCTCCCAGAAGGACGATCTGATGGTGCCACTGGCCTTTTGGTCACAGGTTTCTCTGGTACATAGATTTTTTTTTTGTTTTTTTTTTACATTGCTATGTTTTTTTACATCGTTACGATGATGAATCATTTCTGTCTCAAGGCTTAAAGTTAACCTCGTTTTGTTTGCTTCTTTTGCCTGGTGAAGATAAGACACAAAGCGCCCCGGCTCGTGTACTGAACCACAGATCATTCAGTATTGATCTATAAATCAGACATCGTGAACAGACTGATGTCAGCAGCTGCTCGATCTGCTCTGTTCGGGTTATCAGGTCCAGCTGAGAGTTTATCAGGCTGCTCACAGCTGCAGAGGCTGCAGATAAACACCTCCTCACATGTCTGATGTGTTCATGGACACGCTGTAAGCCTCAGTTTTTGTCTACTTTATCTCAGAGCTTCAGGGCAGAACCTGCAGCCTCTGCAGACCTTTTCCAGACATCTCCTGGAAACGACTGCAGGGAGAAGCTCCACAGGAACCGGTTCCTACAGAGACTGCAGGAACAAATCACAGCAACCCACTCAAACCAGATAAGAAAACTAAAGTCTCCAAGAAAAACTGTGTGTTTACTGTGGGACAGAAATCATTGAAGACACACAGAAACTGTTTTATTAATAGATGAAAAGCTGCAGAAACAGAATAAAAGCATGCCTTTTCAACACTTGTTTCCTGTTGTGCCGCAGTGGCCTGACTGGTCCTTCCTGTCGCCACCTGATTGAACTCTGAGGTACAACTAGATTTTACTGATTTCGTGATCATATAATCAACCAGGAAGACGCCTTGATGGAATACAGGGGGCGCTGTTGGACCATTTCACACAGAGGGACTTCCTTCAACATTAAGGAATGGAGCCTGACCAGCTGTCTGGGACATTAGAGCTGGGGGTCATGTACCGGTCCGATCCGAGCCTGCACCAACCAGATTACAGACTATCATCGAATTATTTCTGCACCTATAGGAGGGTTCTGAAGACCCAGACAGACTGTCACTGCAGCACGAGGATCAAATGTCCAGAGGGTTCTGATCCATTTACAGGCAGAATCTGAAGCAAACACACTGTCAGTCATACGGCTCACTCTGACTTTTCTTTTTCTGTTTGGAAGATGAGCGAAGGAAATATGATTCTTCTGGTCCTGTTCAGGAGGAGAAATTAGAGCAGGTACCATTAAATGGGATTTACAGAACCGGGGGTGGAGATCCCGAACCAGAACATTGACTCACCATACAGAGCTTTGGCACCACTCTTGGCTTTGTTTCTGGGAGGACCTGGAGACGGAGCGTTGTGTCCACTGGAACAGAGACAGAACGGGTCAGAGAAGACAGAAGGATCTGGGAGGATTTATTCATTTCTCTGTATTAATGACAAGCAGCTCATAATCAGGGTCCTTAGATCAGCTCAGATAAATCAGACCTTGGATCAGCCGTTCTGAACACTTCCTGGACTGTAAAGCTGCAGCCGATGCTGACATGCAGATTTTCACACGTTATTCTGAGCGTGTTTGAGATAAATGACAGGGATGACAGATGGCGTCCACACAAACACACACACCCCCCCACACACACACACACACACACACACGGATCATGTGACCTGAACATCTGATCAACGGATCATTACGAAGCTTTCAGCAGATTTACTCATGTAAATCTCCCAGTGTGGAAAGTCTCACTTTAAGCCTCCGACTGAAGCCTGGAAAAAAAAGGGGAAATTTTCTTCCAGAGATTTGAATTAACTGCAGCTTGAGGTCAATTTAAAAGACCTCAGTTATTGATTTATTTGCTAGAACCACTGGAATAAAGGAATTCACAAATCTTTCAGCATTTGCTGCAGTTTTCTGGTTTCCCACCTGCTGACCGGGATCCCTGGATCTCATCAGGAAGTTCAAACTTGCAGCTTTTATTTCAAAGATGTTTTAGCCTCATTTTACACCAATGATGTTCTGATATAGTTGTATTTAAACCTAGCTGCAGAAGCTTTAACCCTCTGTTTAACTGTAGTTAAAACTTATTTGAGTCTAAAGATTTCACATGAGACTGATTTTTGTCTAAATCCTCTAGATAAAATATGCTAATTTGTGGCATAATTCCAGTTTTTAATTCATCTTTCACAATTAAATAATCCTCATCATCATGTGACTCACTTGATGTTTGAGTTGAAGACGTTCAGAGCTGGAGGATCGTATCCGTTCATGCTGCTGCCCAGTGACGCTCAGCTGCAACAGACAGATCATCACAGATCATCATCCGGGACACAAACCACACCAGAACCAGGGGAACTGGGGTTGTCCTTTCAGGAGAGAAAAATTTAAGTTCCTTAAAGATGCGTCTGATGAAGCTTTTATTTCTAAGCTGGAAGCTTCAATAAAATGTAAACATTTTTCTGACCTGGAAAAACATGTTAATGATTTTGCAGAAACTCAGCTTTGCTCCTTCTGCATTTCAGGGAGGAAAACCTTGGCTGCCAAGTATCTCGTCTTATGTTCCCTCAACACAGCCTTGTCCACATGACTGTTCTGACCCACCAGAACCACTTTAGCATCTTGCTCAGAAAGCCATTAAAACTTTCCTGCACAGAAGCAAACCTTCCACCCAGGCTGAAATTAAAACTCTGCAGACAAAAGCCTCCCAGAGCGGATTTATGACCCAGTTTGTACCGTTCAGCCACGTGTGATTACTTTTCCCAGGACTGTGCGTTTTATTCCCAGTGTGTATCCACGGCAACCCGACTGTATCTACTGTGCCAGGAGGAGCTGGAACCTGCAAGGCAACGATTAGGGAGGAAAGAAGCCCACGGTGTTAGAAAACACACAAAGGCCCAGAAATAACAGAACCAAGTAGAATCTAATCCAAACAGACTCCAAGGAGGAAGATCTGCAGGAAGAAGGAAGAAGAGGACGATGCTGAAGAGACAGCAAAAGCTTCAACAGTTTAGATCCATCAGTAAGACTGTCTTAGCAAAGAATTGATCCATCAATTACTTTTTCAAATATTCTAAAAAGAGATATTTATAGTAAATTAACACTTCTAAATAAAATAAGAAAAGTTTAAAATTAAAAAAAGAAATTTACATTTTAATACACATTTTAAATAAATTGTTAAAGCCTAAAACAGATGGATAGTCAGATCATTGCTATCTCTGCTTCTGTCTCCTTGAACCCCAGTCTTCCTCAGCAGATGGCCGCTCACACTGAGCCTGGTTCTGGTTCT
>JAUZNJ010000035.1:11248-55875 GCA_034780135.1 Jordanella pulchra
TGTGCCGTTTGCTATTTATCCACAAACCAGCCCTTATACAGTCCGTTCAGGTGCCATAACTAGCACCATTTTTCACATTTTCCCATGCAGTTTATTTTCCCAATGCAGATAAAGATGGTTCTGTCATGAATCATCAGACAAAATTCCAGTAATCCAGTTAAAATTTGGTGGTTTAAAAGGCAATTCTTCCAAATATATGCAAACGAAAAACAGAATAACTGTTACTTTCTTTTTTAATTATCATACTTATTCCGACATTATCAAGAATATTAACTGGATTATAATGGAAAAATTGAGTCTGATAAATATGAAAAAATATATTCAGGAGAACATTGTGAATTTTCTTATGTTGATTTATGTAAATATTTGATATCCTGGATTATAACTCCCCCTACTGGACAGAGTGAGAATAAAAGAAACGTGGACCATTTAGGAAAAAACTTGTTTCTAATTAGTAAACCTTTCACATTAAATGTAGTACTGACTAAATGTTCAATTTAAACAGCTAAACATAACAAAATTTTTCTTCAGCAAAATATTCTAGATTATACATTTGTTATTAAGAGTTGCTCTCATGCAAGCCATCGCTCATATTTATAAAATCCTAATTAAAAAAAAAACAAGTAATGATTTAGGATTCTTTATCTTGTTTTATTATACATACACAAGAATATAATGCATCCTAAAACTGCAAGGACTGAAAATGGCTTTTATTTTTTGTTCTACAAGAAAAAAATCATCTCAACACTCCCCGCTCCACGGAAAACCATAAAGCTCAAAGAATGTCTCCTCTGATTATTTACAGAAAAGGCGCCTTCACTTTCTCAATCAAAGAAAACAATAACCACACATACCAATTCTCACTGTGTTATGGGTGGTAGCTGGTTATTTCACACAGGTCTCGCATCTTAGCCAACAATTAAAGGAAGTTCAAGCGATGGCCTTTCTTTCTCTCAGAGGCAGTAAAGTAGAATTAGGTCTTTTAGCTTCTTTAAGAAGTTCAAACTGCAAATGTCCATAAAACCCACATTTTTAGATAAATTAGACTGATATAACAACTAACGTTAGAATAAGAATTAACTCTTGAAGTGGTCATATAAGATGTAGGAATTTTGTCCCACTAGTATCAGGACACTTATTGTAATTTTGTGTCGATTTTTATATATAGGAGAAATAAACCCACTATAAGGGAAGATTTGACATTGAATTAATAGATAAAGAAAATATTCTGGTAAAAAGAAAAGAAAACAGTTGCTGTGCTTTTGTTGCTTATTAAGCAGCTAATGTTTTTATTGGAGATCCTGACCATTCAATCCAGACACTGTTGCTCTGGCAGACTCTGTGGAAACCCGAATGCTGGAATTTCTGCAGATATGCACACGCTGACAGGCTGTTAGGAATGAACCACAGTGGTTTCAAACTTATTCTACTATAAGTCACAAGTCAATTCAAGAAATAGAAATATCTGTAATTGGAAAAAAAAAGAGGAGGCTAAGAATTTAGAAAATCATTCAAGTCTCCTGATTAGGAGGTAGGAATATTGGCTAAAGCAGAACTGACTACTTCCATGAACTTTTTTTTCTCCCATTAATCAACCTTGAGGAAGTGATGGGAAAGGAAATGATTACAGAAACACCCTGCCTGCTCACCTCCAGGATCTCTGTCCTGCTTAGATAAGCCACTCCTGTTGCTAATTTCAAGCAGAAAAGCAGGAAATGTGACAGTGTAGTTTTCCGCTTCCATAAACAAGATGACTGCCAGGGTTCGCCGTTGGTCCTGCGTGCCTTTGAGTGCAGTCCCCCTCGGAAAGAGTCTCAGAGAAAGTGAGTGAAGCAGCAAAGGGAGAGAAAGTAGGAAAACAGGAAAAGGGACAAGGCTGAATAAGACAGGAAAATCCATTAGAAGAGAGGAAACACTGACAGAGAGATTGTAGAGAAGTGGGGGAACAGGAGTTTATAAGAACCACTGTGAGAAGGATTAGTCTCTTTTCTTGTCATGGATGGAAACAGCACAAATGTCATTCAGGACATATTGAAGTCCTTTGATACTGGTGAGTTTTTCTAACTTTTCTCCTTCGTCTCTCTATTTGATGTGGTGTCTTTGATTGGCGCCTTTAGTTTTTACTCAAGAATCTCAGCTTTAATCACAGCTAAAATGGTTCCAATATGTTTGCCTGGGTTCCTTGAGAATAGTAGTCAGCCAAAATAAATCCCCAGTCTTTTCACACGTCTGAAACGGTTCATCGTGGTTTTTTCTTCACCGTTATTTTCAGCCAGTGCTTAACTTGTCCCTGTTAATCTGTGACATGAAACATGAAAAAGAAAATGTGATCATTCTTTCAAAAGTTCAAATAGTTGTAGATTATTTTCTGTAGGACTTGTTTTGTCAAGCTTTCATATGGATAATGTCTTGCAAAAGCACATTAAAACCTCAAATGTCAGTGTATTTAGGAGGTATTTAGATGGATTAGATACACACAAAATAGTTTATAATTGTAAAATAGCAAAGAAATACTGTATATGAAAATGTGTTTTTGTATTCTCTTGAGTTAGTCCCCTGTAAAGCTACATTTTGATTCATTTATAGCATAAGGTTTATGTCTTTACAAGGTTTATACATCAACTAACTAAAAACTTCTCAAAGTGTTCTTTGGAAATGCCTCAAGCTCAATTAGGTTAGAAGGAGAGTGTTGCAAACATCAATTTTCTGTCTGGTCTGAGATACCAAATTAGGGATTTAGGCTTTGGATTTTGGGCCATTTGATCACATGAATATTCTTTTCCTCTATTGTTTCATTTGAAAGTCTTACACTGATGTTTGTTATCATGCTGCAGTTTGAACCTTCACCAAAGTTTCAATTTTTTTCTGCAGCTTCTAATAGATTTAAGGATTTTCCTGTATTTCACTCTATTTTTTCAAAAACTAGTCAGGCTCTCTGTCCCTTCTGAAGAAAAGGATCCCAGCAGCATGATGCAGCCACTACCATGTTTCCCCATGAGGACTGTGGGATTTTAACCATACCTAACAGTTATCATGTCTTGTCTTCGGATCTATACTGCACCTCCACTTTTGTGGTTGTCAATTTGATTAATGCTGTTACTTAATTAACAGTTATTCACAACTTTATCCCTAAATTATCTGGTGTTTTCTTTAGTCTTCATGATGCCGTTTGTCCACTCAGAAATCCGTAAAGCCTCCACAGTAGAGCTGTATTAAAGCTGAGATGACACTACTCCTCCTCTTGGCTCCTTTTATTATTTAAAAGTCTGTAGCCTTTTTTTCCAGAAGTTTACCAGAGTAAATGAAAATGATTCAAAAACAATGTTCATGTTATTAAAACTTTAATTCCTGATTTTTTTCTGCATATAAAAATGAATCTACACAATACTAAGAGTGTTTTTTAATGTTTCTTCTTACAGCTCCTTTAATCATAGCTTTCTGTGTATCCATCGCTGTGGGGTTACTGCTGGGTGCCACGGTTTATTTGATCCTAACCTGGATGTCCCGACGCAAAGCGGGCTCTGCCAGCATCACCCGCCGCCCACCCCGCCGCTCCCAGAATTCCCCCCGCGGTCGTCCGGGGTTCAACCGCAGCAGCAGCAGCCACGAACGCCGCAGCAACAACAGCTTAATAAGCGCTGCGTTTAGTTTCCACCGCCCAACATCATCCCCAGATCACCTGGACGCAGTGGGGCACAAATCCAGCTTCAGGGCCTCTACATTTCACCCCCTCATTCAGTGCAGCCAGATTGCAAGGGAGGCGGAGGAGGGGAGTCAGACTACGCTGCCTCGTACTCCACCTCTGACCACGTCAGCTGGGTCAGCTTCATCCATTACAGGACCAGCTGCCAACTGTTCCAGACCAGAGTCCTTTTGGGGTAACAATGGACTGAGGGGGCTCGGCGTGACGCAGACCCCACCTCCAGCTTATGAGAGCATCATCAGAGCTTATCAGGAAACATGTACCTGAAAGGAGTGATAACACTTAAAGAAAATAAACCCTGATGGATGCTTTGAGTTTTTACTGACTTGGATGATGAGATAAACAGTAAGGATCTAAAGACCCGATCAACCCAACACAATTGTACAAGAACCTAATTTTCTCATTTGCTTCATTAGCCACAAAATACTTAACACATGTGAAACTGGCAAACTCCTGGTTAAATAGGTAAATCCTAGCATGGATTCCTAGTTTATATTTAGATTTGTCTCAGACTTAAGATGGTCCTGTTTGCATGGGAGGGTGTTACCTCACTTTAGACTCAAAATGTAAAATCTTGTAACATGAAATAATAGTGTTACAAAAATACACACAGTGCTAAAATAATGGTTAAGAAAATGATGTGAAATTACACGTAAGGAGGGGTGAAATGGTCCTAATTGTTATTTAAACTCACATTTCTGTTCATACCTCAGAGGATGGATTTAAAATGCAAATATTAGTGTTATTTGACTAACCTTCACGATTTAATGGATATCTATTGAATAAAGTACAAAGCGTCCAAGACCACAAGATAAGAAGAATACTATGTACTAGAAATGTTGAAATCTTTTCCTTTTTGTTTCAATTTAAAAGTTTAAAGTATAAAAAGTTAAATATTTTAAGCATTGTAAGAATTGTATAGCAGCTAGAATAAAACAAGATATTTTTTGCAATAGACACCATTATATCCCTAGAAGAAAGAAATGGGAAATAATTCAGAAAACCAGGTACATTATATTATGTTTTATAAATGAAAAACTGGATTTCCCATGTAAATGAATACTTCATTATGGAAGCATATGAGCTATGCAAGGTTTAACAAAGGATTTAAAACTTTTTCTAATTTTTCATAAATGAATGTGTCTTTTGTGTATTTTATAGTATTAAAGGGACATTTATAATCCCCGGCATTTGTTGGCACTTGTTGGATTCCTTGTAAATAACAAATATGTAATGTTTTGAGATTACCAGTCTCTGACCAAACCCTCGATCATGAGCACATCCCACATAACAGCATAATAAAAGTGCGTGACCAAGGCCTCCTGCTTTATTTCTGGAGTATTTTAGTTACTGAATTGCTTCACTATAGTCTAGCCTGTCATGGATTCTTTATCCTTTTTGATGTTGTGTTTTTGCATGTATAAAGAAATGTATTGAAAGGATGCTAAATTTATAATTGTTTTCATACACTTTGTACCTTTTACCAGATCCTATAGTCCTCAACTGAAACCAACTGCAGCCGTCTGCCACAGTAGTTTTCATACCAACCATGTATCAGTTCATACTCACCTGGGTGCTATTTCAAACCTGCTTTGACAACCAGAAGACTAAAATAATATTCAGTAATCAACTCTTATTAGAACGGATTGTAATGCAACTTAAATGAATAAAATCCATAAGCATAAGATACATAAAAATAAATTGGAAATAATCAAATAAATATTCTAAGAGACAAAAAGTTTTAAGATCTCGTACTTTTAAATTAAACTGTGCATAAGATTAAATGTATTATGATAACTTAACTTACATTTAATTAAATTATATAGAGACATAGGACTCCAAAGAGAAGTATGAACTGACAAACTGGTTAACTAATGAGGATTTATTTGTAAATACGATCACATGTTTATGTGGATTTTTTTCACTACAAATACAAAGCTTGTTTATGAAGCGGTACAGATATTTCAGCATAATTCTGTATAATAATATAATAATTATATTATAATACTACATAATAATATATTGCTAATGTAATAGCTTACATGGCTGTAGCCCAGGGGCCACCATCCTCTAAAATCCAAACCTGGTCAACAATGACAAACCGGGATACAAGCTGCTAAATTGGGAATTTTTTTGTTTTTTCCTGGATCACATTGTTCCTTTTGTTTGACTTTCTGGTGGACATTTTTCATTGACTTTAAATGTCGCAGATAGAGAGAAGAAGATGATGGTGGAAATCAGTCTCAGCAGTCATAAGAACTTTAACTCTCACTACATGATTGCCTTTCACACAAAGCAGCACCCAGGAAGAGCAAGTTTTACAGATATGGGATGGGGCAATCTCCGGAGTGTAAGGGATTGCTGCAAAGCTAAGGACTCTGATGCAACTCTGAAATCTTCCTACCAGATGGTATAAACTGAACCTGACTGCACTGGATTAAACAAGGATTAAACTGGGATCTTGGTTATCGTTAGTATCATTATATTTTGTTGATACCAAAACACTACAAGATCTGTCAGTTTGTTTCTATCTTTGTTTTTTCTGATTTTTCTCATATAATCAAAACATCATCAACAGACACGACAATCATTTTAAATTAAAATGAAGATATGTAACGTGCTTGTCATGTCATTAGTTTATTAGGATTTGAATGTCAGAATATTTCATATGTAAAAGTAACAGACTCAGTAATTTGAAAAGATAAAAAAGAGAAGAATTTAAAACAGTTTTGATTGTTTAAATTTAAAACGTAAGTAAACGGAGGGAACATGTTGCATAAGAAACAAGATAACTAAAAGAAACATTCAGCGTGTTAAGAGAGACACACACGTAATTTTGCTCGGTGGCGATATATTGGTCCAGTGTGACGCCAGAAACTTTGCGGTGCTGACGTATTATTTGTGAGACGAGGTTTAGAAAAGACAACAGCTTCAGTTGCTGAAGACATCACATTTCTCGTTAGAATTGCCCTTTAATATTTCAGGTAACTATACTGTTTATGTATTGGAATTAACCTACAACCATTTCGCTGGTTAGCTTTTAATGACAGTTAATATCTGCTACTAGCTAGCTAACCTGTTGTAGCTTCCCTTGGGTAAAGATTATAGCCGCGTTTAGGTGTGTTAGCCTTCCAATAATTACGCGTTGATTTGTGTGATAGGATGTAAAGCATATTTGTTAATAAATTTGAGAGCTGATGCTAGATAATCCAACCGGAAGAAATGCTAAATTAGCTATAGTTAAGCTGGAGTTGTATTGAAGCTTCACTTTGTCGGCTGTCATGTGACACTCATATTAATATACCTGGTATGAGAAATCAGTCTTTTTTGTTTGTTTGTTTGCTTTGGTTGGATTAATGTACAGACAGAGAAGTGGAGGATGTCTGTAGCAGCTCTCCGTTTGATCCACTGCAGAAGATTAAGCACAGCTGGGCCACATGGTGTGAATCAAGTGTTTCAGTGGAACCAATTAAGTAAGACATTGCACAGTTAAGGTTATATTATATGCAGTTATATGTAAATCATGTTTATAGATGAAAATGTGGAAATAGTTTGAAGTGCGTATTTCTATCATGATCACAATAAAATACACTGAAAACATTTGCTTGTGTGGTAGGTTCATCTTTAATCCAAGCAGTTTTATCTAAATATGAATCATCTCTTTTTACTACTATGTTGCCTTTAAGCTTAGCCGTTATCTTTTGTCATTTCTTTGTCTTTCTCTGTATAAAAAGAATTGCCAGGACTCTCAGATTATTTTAATGGTTTGTTTTCTTACTATTTAAAGTTAAGAGTCTTCTCGTTTATTTTTTTTTCTTACTAATGCTTCAGGGTTTCTAAATAGGTTTATTATAAATTATCTTGTTCGACAGATAATTTAGCCAGGTGAAACTCTTGCGATCTTTCTTTTTACAATTAATAAAAAGTCATGGTGTAAAAATAAATCTAATATTTTTTCATGTTAAATTGATTGCAAATCCCTGCATTCCTGTTGCCAGTTTAGACATCGTTCCATATTCACTGAAAACTAAGTTATCTTTAATGTAGCAGTGTCCTCACTTGTACCTGTTTAATAATATTAATTTCCTTTTACACAAAATGTAGGAAAAATAGCTAAAGTTATTGGTGCAGTTGTGTTCGGGTGAGTTGCTATATTATCCTGCTGTTTTCAACTTGATTTGTGTTTTTTGTTCCATAGTGTCTGATATATGTTTTTCTGTCCTATTTCTAGGGGTTGTTTATTTATTACTTATGAAGTAGTTGCCTTAAATAAGGCTGTGACTATAAACACCAGTGCAATTCTTCGAGAAAAATACAAATCATATGTTTATCTCAGAGCCACTCCCTCTGCTGAACAGGAAAATCTATATGCAGGTAAGGATTTTTTTCGAAATAAATGAATAAAACTTTTTATGTGGTAAGTCTTGTTAGCTATTTGTCATATTATGTCCATGAGTGTCCTCTTGTATTTTGGACACGAGTAGTAGTTCTCCTATACCTGGTGAACCAAAACATCTGGTATAATTTCCCTCTGTCTTCCTTCCTCTTTCTACTCTATTTCCTGTCTGTTTTTCTATCTCTCTGTTCTCACTTTTTTTTAACCCAAGGTCAATGTTTTAAAGCAAAATGCTATCTAGAGACCTTAAATGATTGTACACACTGACACTAAATAATGTACTCATCTTTTTAAAAATGTCCGTTTTAATATGAAGTTACTCTTTCCTGCTTTAGAATTTACACAAAAAACAAGGAGAGAACTTCACAGAGCAGCCAGACGGTTTCTGGAGTTATCCTCTAAGCTTCGCCTAAAGTCATTAGATGGTAAGAAAAGCAAAGCTCCTTCCTACAAGGTTATGTAAAAAAATAAATTAATAAAACTTGTCTTTCTTTTAAAGCCTGGTATGTAATTTTACTGTCTATAGAAGCAGAAAATGGCTTTTAGTTGACACTATAGCTGTCTGCTTATATGAGGACACAGAGAACTAAGGAAACACCTGCCCTAGACATGAACATCCTGTTTTTGAATATTCCATATTTTTTGCAATATTGTGTTTAATCTACAGTAGACGCAGTACTTTGACTTTTTCTCACTAGTTTTTATAAACTCATATTCATAGAAAAAATAAATAATATCTGAACTTTTACAAATTATAAGCTGCCAAGGTGACGAGGCAAAATCTTCCACTCCAAGGTTTGTTACGTATCTCCCTAGGCTTTCTTTTGAGCTACAAAAATTCATGTAGTTTTAGATGTTAAGGTAGTTAGATGTGAACTATCTGTAGTACCGTTGTTTACTTAGCACCGTTAGTGGCACAAGTTCTCTTATTGTGTTAATTTATTTGGATTATTCATTCTGTTTGTGTTTCTAAGAGCACTTTAGTCATGTTGATGCAGACCCACATGAAGTTGGGTTATGGGTTCTGCTTAAGAAGACCCAATCTTCTAACAAAGCTGTCAGACTTCAGGCTGTCCAGGAGCTTGCAGAAAATCCCCACTGGCAAGGTAAAATTCTCTAATTAGCATCTTATATTTGATTAGCATTAAGTCATTTGGTATTGGAGTTCTAATCTGTTGAATATTACAGATTACCAGTATCAGACAGCAGCTCAGGTAATCGACCAGCGGACAGTCGTTGGCCTGGCCCGAACTCCTCAAGTAGACCTGCGATTCTTCAGACTGCCGCCTGCACTGCCTGAATTAGGGGATGTATGTATTTCTGTGTAGCAGTTACATATTAGCATTATATAGCAACCATTTATGCAGTCATGGAGGACTCTATGGACTTTCCTTTGGGGGATGTGTTAAGTGTTCTTGCTACAGTAGCTCAATCACACACTGAAGATGGTGGAAAAATCGAACCTTTACTCAGAGTATATTTATTTTCATTAATTCTTTAATTTATAAGTTAGGTGTTAAGGTTGACCAGAGGGTTGAAACTTAAAAATGAAATCTTTCAGTTTCACCAGAGTATAAATAAATGTCTGCCAGGTAAACTGTTTACCACATCTATTATGAGACCACATAAAGTAAGGCCGGCAAGGAAAGTAAAACATGTGTATGAAGTTTGTTCATTAAAAAAAAAAAAAGAAAATTGATGATCAGTGGGTTTTCAACCAGAATGATGATCAACACAGAAACGCTTTACCAAACATAAAATCTACCTCCTTCTCTAATTGGACATCAAACACCATAATCCTGTAGAAAACCTATAGAGGTAGCTGAGGAAGAAGAAATTGAGTTTTCAAAGTGGTTTTATGCGTCGTTGCTGTTGGAGAATTATTTAAAAGCTTTTTGATTTGTTTTTTTATCCTTACTGGGGGTGCCGATACTTTCTATTTCCATATCTGCCTGATCTTATGTATTCTTTCTTGTCTTCTTAGGGTATGTCGGCAGAGGATGCTCTGCGGCAGCTCTTAGCGTCTCTGCCTCTTTCTGAAGTCGACAGATGTGTGCAATACTTCACCTCTCTGGCGCTTAGGGAGAGCAGTCAGTCTATGGCGGCTCAAAGGGTAACATAAACATCATTGCACATGTTCATAAAAGAGATTTTTTTTTTTTGGCTTGGAGAAGTTGGAAATACTAATAGTTTTGATTTACTCTGGTATTAATTAATGTTGCAGGGCGGCCTGTGGTGTTTTGGGGGTAATGGGCTTCCTTATGCACAGAGTCTCACCTCTGTTCCCTCAGAAAAAGTGGAGTCCTTCTGTCTGCAAGCACTGGTGCAGCACTCAAAGGTAATTGCATGTCAAACACGGGTGATTGCAGTTTAACCCGGGTTGGATGAATCTTTTAAGAATGTCACTGATTTCTTGTCTGCAGGTACAGAGTCACTGTGACCACATAGTTGCAAATGGAGGTCTGCAGATTCTTCAGAGACTTTATCAGCTTAGAAAGGAGTCCCTGAAGATTCAGAGGAACATTGTTCGTATCATAGGAAACCTGGCGCTAAACGAAGGTATTCACCAGGCCATAGTCCAGTCTGGTAAGTCTGTAATAATTTTGCGAGAGAGGTTTATGATGTCATCATTGAAAGTGGTGTTTTCCTAATCGGACATGGTTTACAGGATGTCTGCCTGATGATTTCTTACCTACCTTTAGGCTGGGTGTCCGTTCTTGCTGAGACTTTGCAATCTCCTCATGCGATTCAAGCGTCTCACGCGGCTCGAGCTTTGGCCAACCTGGACAGGGAGACGGTGAGGGAGAAATATCAAGATGGCATCTACATCCTCCACCCACAAACACGTGGCAAGTAGGAGAATGGTTAAAGTTTTATCCTTTAGTAGAAATTTGGCTCGTTTTTGATTTATTTTACATACAATCCAACAGTTATCTTTGACTTGGTCCATTTGCAGCCAACCTATCAAAGCAGATGTGCTGTTCATCCATGGGATTCTAGGAGCAGCTTTTAAAACATGGAGGCAGAGGGACCGCAACACATTGGGAGAAGAAAATGAAGCTGAAGATCAAGATGATTACACAGAGTGCTGGCCAAAGGTAACATATGCTCAGCTTCAGTTAAAGACATGAGGATGTTCAACACGTTTAAAGGAATTTGGAGGAAAATTAAACCTCTGCCTCTAGAAGATACTCAAATGATTGGAGAGATGTTTTATCGATTTTTGAGTAAATAAATGTTTCTGTTTCTTTGTAGGCGTGGCTTGCAGCTGACTGTCCAAACCTGAGAGTGCTGTCTGTGGAGTATGACAGTCATCTTAGCGACTGGATGGCTAAGTGTCCCGCTGAGAATCAAAGGTGAAAAAGTGACGCTCTTAATCTTGTGTCGACTTTTGATACCAGAACATATTTTTAATACTGATATCTGTTAGTAAAAAGCTAAATGCTGGGTATTATTGGTCAGTCTTAATGCAAAGAACACAAAAAGTATGTTGCTTTTTGGTAAAGAGGAAAAAAAAGCCTCCAATTGTGATGGGTTTGTCTCATCAGGAAGTCGTTGGCATACAGAAGCCGAGAGCTGCTAAATAAATTAAAGCTTGCAGGAGTTGGAGAGAGACCTGTGGTCTGGGTAGCACACAGCATGGGAGGTATTCTTTCACAAACGTATTAGATCTCCTCCATTCGCTCCATCCAAGAATGGGTTTGTTGCTTATATAGCACCCTCTTGTGTTTATTTTTGTTAGGACTGCTTGTGAAGAAAATGCTGCTGGATGCAGCCGATGACCCAGATCTGCAGGGATTATTGAAGAACACTAAGGGAGTTTTGTTCTACAGTGTTCCTCATCACGGCACCTTCATGGCAGAGTACTCCGTCAATGTCAGATACCTCCTCTTTCCCTCTATAGAAGTCAAGGAACTCTGTAAGGGTGAGTTTTAATTCTCAGCTGCAAGACTGGGTTTAGTTCAGTCTCTGAAAAAGTCAGTATCCTTATTTGTTCAGACTCACCTGCCCTCCGCTGTCTGAACGAGGGCTTCCTTAATATTGCCAAAGAAAAGGAAATCAAGGTGCTGAGCTTTGCAGAGACGCGGCCCACAATCATCGGTCCCATGATCAAGATTCTGGTGGTACCAACGCAGTCAGCAGGTATGCAGCACTTCTCAGGAGGTGCCCCATAGTTCCTCTGCTTCTTTTGATTGTTTTTTTTGGTTTTGTTTCAGACCTCGGCCTCGGGGAGCTGATTGAAGTGGATGTTGATCACCTCAACATTTGCAAGCCAGAAAAGAAGGACTCGTTTCTTTACAGACGCAGCCTGCAGTTCATCCAAGAAGCACTGCAGCATTTCATCAGACAGTGACTTAAATACATAAGCACAAAAAAATATGCAACCTTGTATACACTTGAAACTGACCCTCCACCTTTAAACCCAAAACACCTTTCCTCCTTATTGCACATTAACATCCACCAATTACTAATGTGAGAAGTGAAATTAAGCCTCTTTTTTTTTACCCATTGATGTCTGAAAAAAAATCTCACCTGTGATGAAAAAGTTTGGATTATGTTATTCTGTCTTTATTTCATGTAAATTGGACACATTCTGATGGGTTTCAGTTTTACAGGACTCCATTATTTTGTTTACAACTAAGCTCATTCTTGCACATACAGCAAATGCTTTTCAGTTCTTATAATACATCTCAGTGGTTGGGACCAGAAGATTGGTTTTAAATTTATTTTTATATTTAAAAATTGTAAAGATTTTGTGCCGAAATGTGTTCTTCACTGAGCCTGACCTAAGAAGGCCCTAAATTATCAGATAAGCTCTCCTGATGTTTTGTTGATCAAGTCAAGTAGATAAAATGTTGGTTTTCTGGCACAAAACGACTATAAATAAACATAGTTTAATGACAATAAATTCTAGAAATGAGTTAAGCTCGAGAATTGTTGTCCTATTTTTTAATTAGCGCTACAGTTCAATGAATCTGTAATCACTTAGAAATCCGCTGCCTTGGTGATAACAGCAGATAAAGAAAAACTTTTGTCTAACATTGGTTATAATGAAAAATCAAAAACATCCTTAAGAATCATTGTTTAGCTGTTGAGCTTGAAAGATGGGTACAGACTCACTGTAGTAAAATGTCTCATAATCCAATAAAACAGTCTTGAATCTATTTTACATGACACCTACTTCAAGTGTAACAAAGTTTAGAAAGGCTCAAAACAGATGGGTATAGCACTACACTCACATATACACAACTGAAATGATTATACAAAGTAACTGGACAAAAACAGCAAAATCAGAAGTAGGAAGATGGAAATATAGTTTCTGCTGCAGTTGATCAACTATGGAATGTGACAAGCGTAGAAGAAATGCATTAAGTTCATCTCTAACATTTAAATAAATGTATGAAAACCTTGAAATTATATTAATCAAAATGTATAGACAATAAACATGCAAATATGAAGTCATTTGTAAATGGTTATAAGATATTGAAATACATGTTTGTTCTTGCAAAAACTCATATCTTTCAAATAAAAGTAGAACAACATAAATAAATAGCATACTTTCTTAAACTGTTCAGGTAACAGAACAGAAAATGGCCTTTTAATGATGCCTAAAAGATTTTGGTTTAAACTTTGAACAAATCATCTAATTTGTTGCATTTTTTATTTTCTGTAGAGCAGAAGAACAGTTTCCTCAGAGAATTGTCCATAGTTCGTTTTCAATATCTAGTTATTATATTAAAAGATTTTCCAACAATAGTTTTCCAATTTCACAGTGCTACTATAAACAAATGTGACATTCTTGAAGGGTTCGTTTAAAAACCGTATAGTGAAAAGGTTGTCCCTTGTCGTGCGCCGTACATTTCTATAGCTTGTAGCCATTGCTACCGATGTTCTAAAAGAATTTTTTAAATCATATTTGCTCCATAATCTTCAGTATATTGAGGTATGTGGATGAATAATGGAGTGTTTGGTATGTTTGCCTTTTTAACCGTGTTACTGGTGCGAGTACATCTAATACTGATTTATTGTATGTTAACGTTAGCAAAGTTAGCTAATTTCTGATAACAGATAACGTCAGTTCTCTGTCGGCTTTCTACTGGTGTTTGATAAGTTACAATTAAATTCAGCGTTTTTTGGATATATAAGAAAAAACTCTAATCAGTAAGTGTGTGAATTGTCTTATTTTCTCTGTGCTTTCAGCCTATTAGTTGGCCACAGCTGAGGAGCTACGTTGTTGATCATCTTCATGCCAAAATGGTCAATGTTCATAAAGGAGTCCTTGTTGAATGGTGAGTCTTTTTCTTTCTTTTTTTGTGGAAAGGCCTAAATATAGGTTAATCTCTGAAACGATTTAACTACTACATGCATTTGTTTAGTTGTTTTTTACACATCAAACGTAAACTGAGTAAACTTGAAATGAGTTTTACAATGAAGGCAAGAATTCACAGCATTTTTTTAGTGTTTGATTATTATCAAAAGTTTTAATTAAATTTGGGCATCTAGTTAAATGAAAACAACTAAAACGTAATTTATTTCGGCTAAGAAGAAACTTGTGGATGTAAAACAGTTTATGTTTCACACTGATAGTAGCTCACAATTATTCACTGCTCACTATTTACTCCCTTTGGGAAATTAATAGTTTATAAAACCAGTAAAAAAAAAAAATTGTAAATGCAAAACAGCTATCCTACAAATAAGTATGTCCATGTGGAACTACTGAGCTGTTTAAGAATCCACGGTAGCTTTTTATACAAGCATTCAGCTCTTTTGCAACTGTTCAATCTGGTGGTTTTGATCTTCAACTGCTTCAGATTTCTGTGTTGTTTAATTAAGGGTAGACGATATGGGGAACTTTTTATATATTTTATTGTTTCAATATCAATATACACAACATAAAAGCTTCACAAAGACTGCTAAAAATTCCCACAACACATGCCAGTACAAATTTATTTATTTATTTTTTTTTTTTACGGCACTAGTGGCTCGTTTTTTCTGACAGTAGGCTGACAGGAAAGGGGGGATGAGAGAGGGGGAGAGACATGCGGGAAAGGACCACAAGCCGGATTCGAACCTGGGTCGCCCGCGTCGAGGACTAAGGCCTCCGTACATGGGTCGTGCGCACTAACCCCTGCGCCGCCTGCACGCCCACCAGTACAAATTTATGACCAAAATTTGCAATGTTTATAAAGTTCCACCAGAATAACGTTTTAGAAATATTTGCTTTGAAACACAAAACACACAAAGCTACATAAAAGCCTGATAGGCCTTTGGTGACAAATGCTTTAATCCTGGACTGTTATTAGGGTAGGGTGGTTAATCCATTGTATCGATTATTTCATGTGTTTGAGATTTTTATTTTTGTGAAAATATTTATTTATTTTCACTAATTCACTCCTATCTTTTCCAGTTAATTGACATCAATACATCACCTTTTAATCAGATGTGTTCTCATAAATGATAAACAAGCTCACTATGTAACACCACTAGCTGCAAACATTTGTTATATTTTCATTGTTTTACAGCATTTTTTACTATTTAAATTCCATTGTGCTATATTGTAGAACTGATGGGTATAAGTGTCTAATTATTGTCTACCAGTAGGTTTACGTCAGGCTAGTTGGCTGGCCAGTAAAAACAAAACAAAAAAAGGGATTTCATGGTTATTGAAGCATGTTTGCTTTTTTTTTTTTTTTTGCCAAGTCCAGCTTAGAAATGATGCAAGCATCTCCGTAAAAAAGTTGACGGCAGAAAGAAGCTTTCTTCTGTTATTTGTTTTTGTGTGTTTGTGTAGATTCCTATCAATATATAAAAGTAACTGTCTTTGAGTTACTGCTGTAATAAGATTGTTATGATATCCTTTTTAGCTACATGAATCTCTTTGATCACTATAGATCTTATCATTCTACTATTACACGTTTCTTTGAATGGTGGCTTTAAGTTTTTAGGTATTGATTTTTTTTTTTTATGTTTTTTTTCCCCATTTCCTCTCTGGACCAGTGATCCTGCCATGAAACAGTTCCTGCTCTACCTCGATGAAACAATGGCTTTGGGAAAGAAGTTCATCTTAAAAGATCTGGATGACACACATCTTTTCATCCTTGCAGAGGTGGTCCAAACCCTCCAGGAGAGAGTTGGAGAGTTGATGGACCAGAATTCATTCCCCATCACCCAAAAATGACCCTTTTTTTTCCTTTAAGAAATCCTCTGTTGATTTATGGACTGATAGTTATTATTTCCATTTAGTTTGCAGATTCTTTCTTGGATTTTCGTTTTAATAAATTCATTTATACTGTAGGGGCTTTGTAAGATCTTTCTTTTCATGTTTTCTGATTATTTTAAGTTGGTAAATGTTACATAGTAATAATATCAAAAGTGTCAAAGCTTCATAGCAATGGTAGAACAAATATTGGGCTTCACAGAATATTTGGAGGAAGATGTTAGATAATTGGCTATTGTTGGTTATTAAAACAGAGTAGAAAGATACCCCCTAAAGGTATTTTTATTGCCCCTGGCAGAAATGTATTTTAGGTGATTAGGGAGAGTCAACAATTGATGGCAAAATTATTATTTCAAACTACTGATTTAAAGACAAATGTAATATACTACCATTGTTTTCTCCAAAAATTATTTTCCTTTTTTATTTTGTAGAGGTCACTATTTCGTACTTCTCTTAAAAGGGAGACAATTAAATATTTTACTTAGAAAGTAAGCAAGTAAAACGTCAAGGTTTTCTAGCAGTTATAGACTTATTGGGCAAATGTCAGAAAAGATTGTTGGCATTCAAGACCAACTCAAATAGCATTTTACTCAAACAGTAAGCTTTGGCTCCCTCTGCTGTTTAAACTCAGAATTTTAGATGCCTCTGCGTTTACAAACCAGAGTGATTGAACATGTAATTGATGAGTCCACGGAAGAAATGTAAAAAAAGATTGACAAACTTTAGGAAGACTGTACAATTCAGCTGTTCTTTGAACTTTGTTGCAAACGACGCTAACCTCTCAAAGTTAGTAATAACTACTATGTTCGTTTCCGGTAACGTTTAAGTTCAAAATAGTCCCTGCTACTTGATAAAGGTCGATGTACAATTTAAATTATGTTTTGATTACATGTTTGTAATTTTATGTTTCTTTTTCATACCCTTAGCTCTTTTTCCTTTTTAAGTTTCTTAGATATTTTTGAGTCAAAAACGCGATTTTGTTCTAGGAGACATTTAATTTTATTTTGAAGAGAATAAATTTTTCTAGTAATCTTGTTTCCGGATTCAGGAACGTAACAACCATGGACGATTACCTGACGGATGAGAAGGTATGATGTTTCTTAAAAATCCGTCTAACTAAAGGAGATCCGTCAAGTTTACCAAATACTGTATTTGTATTGCGTTCATTTTAGATATATTGCAAGGATGTTAAAAAGAACATGTATTCACCTATGCAGTTGCCTGGCTTGGCTAGCTTGTTAAGCTCTTTTTTTTGTTTGTTTTTTTTTCCCCATCAGATCGCGTTCGACGTTGAAGAAGTGAAAAACATCATAACAGATGTAAGCAAAACATCGACAGTTGTAGTTTCTTTGTTTTTGTTTTAATCTGCAAAAATTTTTTCGGAGGTGAATAAAATCCTTAACTGAAATTTATGATTAGCAATGACTGGTTGCTAAGGACTCTAAACGGTTGCTATGCACCTTTCTATTCGATTTATTTGAATGATTAGGGAGGGAATACCAAAAACACAAAGAAGGAAGAGAAATAAAATCACATTTGCTATTTAAATGTTTTAAAGAGTTTATTAAATATCTTTACCGTTGTTTGGTTGCCTGCAGTCTGTAGAGACTGTTATTGGAGAAAACTCCTACAAGCACAGCAGAGTGAACCAATGGACCACCAGTGTGGTGGAGCAGTGCCTCATTCATCTCAGTAAGCTCGGAAAGCCATTCAAGTACATCGGTATGTAGATTCCCGATAATAGATTTACATTTCTGCTCATTGTTTGTGTGAATACTTGAGAACAGTTTGTGCTTCTTAGTAAACTGCTTCATCATGCAGAAGAATGGAGCGGGGCTGGAATCAGCCAGCACCTGCTTATGGGACAATAGCTCTGATGGTAAGGTCACTTCTTCTTTTTTTTAATAATTACACAACTTATATACATGGTTTTAATAATCTATATTAATACTGTACTTGTTTAAATGTGTTCTTATATACTAAATTTTCTACAGCGCTTTCTTAATTTCTTAAAAAATACTGTCCATAAAATGACCCACCCTATAACATTATCCATTAACTTTGATTAACCTCATTTCTTGGTTCAATTTAATGATCAAAATCTAAGTCTCATCACTATTTGACCTATAATTCAATATAAAAAATGTATGAAAGATCTCTAGAAGAAATATAGTAGATACATTTCAAAGCAATTGAGAAACAAAGTCAACAACAAAGCCTCTGCCTAACCCATCATTTGGCTTAGACAGCACAACACACATCGATTAAAATGAACAAAGTCAAGGTTTTGGACTGGCCTAGATTCAAATACATTAAAACAATTAAGCAAAAAATGAGTTAACACATTCCTTTTTCCAACAGACGGCAGTTTTTACCACCAAGTGGGGTAAAAATGCTTATTAGTTATTAAATTCAATCACTTTCTCAAATAGAATCAGGTTAGACAACTTTTTTACCTTAATAAATGAAAAATATATTTAAAAAGTGTGTACTGAGGTAATATTTTATCTAAAATATTGGAGGTAATAAAAAAATGAACAAGAAAAATCTTTTTTCAATATTATCTTTCCTCCCACAGGAAGCTGTATGGTGAGATGGGAAAATGACTCCATGTATGTCATGGTCAGTGTTTTCGGCCTGGCCATCTAAAAGCCGGAACAGCAAATCTGTTGGATTTCTTTTTGTTTGCTGATAGCAAAACACTTTGTACATTGTCATTAAACATTGTATTGATCCAGTAAGTGCAATTAAACAGAATCTTATGTCTTTATCCTCTTTGTTTTATTTGCACATTAAGACACTGCCATGTGAACAACCTTAAACTGAGAAATGGAAAAAAAAAATTCAAAAAACAGTTTTTGGCCAAAATAAGCAACATTTACAATGAATTTTATATATTTATATATACAGATCTGAGATTAGAGCATATTCAAAGAGAAAATGGGTAAAGACAAGGCACAATCTCGATTAAAACACACCTGTAATAAACAGAAACACATTTGTTTTGGCTGTCTTTGTCCATAAGCCTGACTCTTATAACATAAAAGGGAAGCAAGTAGAACATTGGCAACACAGTTAATGTTTTGACTTAAAGACTTTGAGGTGAAAATGTTTGATATGATCTGTACATGCTGGGATGAGAATTAACCAACTGGCTTGTTAGTAGACATAATCCAAAAACTGATCTTGACACATCCGTTCATATCAAATCACTTCATTGCAAAATATATAT
Organism: Jordanella pulchra; assembly: GCA_034780135.1. Classification (NCBI taxonomy): domain Eukaryota; kingdom Metazoa; phylum Chordata; class Actinopteri; order Cyprinodontiformes; family Cyprinodontidae; genus Jordanella; species Jordanella pulchra. The sequence goes on from JAUZNJ010000035.1 coordinate 30,798, forward strand.
AAGGTGAGAAGATTGCACATTTACATTGGCTTTTCAAAAGTGGCGATAGTAGTGATACCTGTTCAAATTAAGGCTCTTCATATGTTTTTATCTGAGAATACAGAGATTTAATGAATGCGAGGAAATCATCTGCCATCTAAACTGTGGGATTACTGAGGTGCATCTTTCAGTGGTTTCTACGCAGAGCTGCAAAAAGGAATGCTATATAATGGATTACAGTGGTTTAAGAAAGCATTTTAACATGTTTTTACTTAACCATCCAACTTGCAGTGGCACTTTTCCCTTTTGTTTCAGAGGATCAGAATACAAAGAAGAGCCAGATATGATGAGAAAATTCTTCATAATCTAGTAAAAACTGTCGCTTTACATACGTAATGCCACTGTGTGAGCGATTCAGTCCATTTCAAAACTATAGTACATTCAGTGGTGACGGAGTCTATCTTCCTTTTAAAAATATATCTATATACAGAGTATATTTTTTTTTATTTACACAAGCAGATACCTTGTTTGCAAACACAAATGATAATCTGCTCTGAATCCTGTTTCCAACCCTGAAGAGACGAAAGATGTGATTTGCAAATGGCTGCATCAGTCGCTGTCACTGTCATCTTGGTACTTTGTTGTTACTTTGTTAGTACGTCCGTTCTGTAAAGGCAAGTCCTCATAATCACTCCTGTACAAAAGCACACACAGATCTGTTAGGTTTGCATCTGATCGTATCTACCGATCGACCACACCCCTAGAAATCAGTAAAAAAAAAAAAAACCACAAAAACCTTTACCCATAAATTACTTCATCGTCTGAGTCGTTTAACATGGAGAAGGCGGGGTTATCTTTCAGCTGGGAGTCTGAAAAAGTCGGATTTTCACATTAATTGAAAGTATTGTACAGCTACAAGAAGCTCCAGTTTACATTAAGGTATCACCTACCGTACAGGGCATTTTTCGAGGGAGAATACACAAACGCTAAGGTGTACAAATAAAAGTTGAGCAGGCCATAGAAGGATAAAAATTCAGCTGGTATTAGTGGAATTAAGGACAAAACTTGGTTTTTAACACAGATTATCCACATTTTAAACAGACCCTGAACAAAACGGTAAGGATATAGTTATGATAATGAGTAGATAATTCAGCCACAAAGTTATCTTGAAGAGCCTTGGCACCAAACCTCAAGTACAGAATAACCATGCTGAAAACAAAGAAAGATTGTTTAAAAAAAAAATAAGAACAAAAATATTTATCAAAAGAAATCTTTTATTTTATAAACGTACCTTATAACAAGGACTACAAATGTCAGCGCCGTCAAAAACTTGAGTCGAAGATCTGGAAATGGCAGAGGTTTCGCTCATTAATGCTGCCTTGGGTTGCCATGCCAACCGAATACTCAATTAAATACAGAGAAATGAGTGACGATAGGATACCTGAGTAAGGCATATTCTTTAGCTCAGAACAAGCTCGGACAAGTAGGAATATCAGGTAGAGGATGTAGAAGGCAACAACGATCAGGAAGAAGACCTTCATGCCCTGAAGAAGGATCAGAAGTGGTGGTTAATGCTCGACTGCATCAACGTTCTTGCAATTGTTTAGAAATGCACTCGATGCACCACTTTTACCTGGAAGTTTGTAATATCCAGATTGATTGAAAACGTGGGATCCTGGAGCTCATTAACTCTGGAGAAAAAAAAAAAAATGAAGTAGATCTTTTTAGGTTCTGTCTGAACCCACAGTTCGGATGAAGCGGACTACATTAGGGGTCTGACTTACGTCTGCCATATGCCGAGCGTGACGGCAGAGAGCCACAGCAGACCTACGATGATCAGCTTCGGCAGGTAGAAGGTGAGGAATTTCCTCTCGCCCTGCGATGGAACAATAATGGGGTAAAGTAAGCTGGAGGTTGGGGAGGAGAGCTTAGCTGCACTCACTTGCACTCACTTGAACCCTGATGCCGTGGTAGACACAGAGCCAGAAGAGGAGCAGAGCACACAGGAAGAGAGCCTGGAAAAAAGCATCCAAGGTCCCTGGGAACCAACTGTTCACCAGGAATGACAGCGGGAAGAATGGATCTGACAAGACAGAAAAAAAAGAACATTTATTTTAAATAAACATTTACTCACTTTTGTAACACTTTATTACCAAAGTCACCTATTTATTATTGTTAACTAGGACTTATCGTCTCTCTCATACCAACTAGTTGGTTAAATAGGACAACATTAAATACTTACATTTTTATAAAGATTCATCACTAAACTCAATCTAATTAAATTTATTATTATAAAGTATCTAATAAATAAATAGATTTAGCTTCAAATTACTTTTCAAGACATTTCTTATGCTGTCATTTAGGTTTAAATTAAGGTTGTCGGTTGGAGTCTCAGCCACGCTGACCTTTGCCGAATGTCTCCCCCTCCCTTTCTTGTAACCCACTTTCCTGTCTGCATACTTTCAAAAAAACAACAAAATAAAAGCCACTAGAGCCTAAAAATAATCTAAAAAATAATTAAGTTGTCAGCAGCATAATGCGAACATATCCTGGCTATCAGTGGGTTCAGTATAAATAATCGTTTCCTAATATAATCCAAGTGTTATAAACCTGCGCAGTGTAGACTAGTGGAGTCTCACCACAGATAAACTGCACTCCTCATAATGCTAAAGGTCCGAGAGCTTAGAGCAAACATGATAAGGATGAAAGAGACTCATGCTGCAAGTGATATCACTAACATGTAAAATCACTGTTTTACATTTTCTATTATTATATTGGCCCAGTTTCTAAGTGACTCAAATCCATTCTGATTATAGAGTCCAGCTGAGATTCTGATAAATTACCTGTGGGTGGTTGTATTTAAAACATAGGATAATATATACTAAATAAGCTTCAAGTTGTCAGGGAAAGCCGTTTGGTAAACACTAAGCATAAGCAGATTAAAAAGTGACATGTTGTAAAGAAGGAGTAACCTCAGAAATGACCCATACCTTCCATTAACGACAGTAACCTGCTTAAATCCTGTTTATTCGTTTTGTGTGTGTGCAATGACAAGAATCTTTAAACTAATTATAACTTGACTAAATCAGGATGAATTTATTGTGTTTTGGAACTGCGAATAAATCAGCATAGCTTTGCTTTAAGGAGCAGAAGCAGGAAAGCTTTTTTTAGGCTTACCGAAACATAGTAAGAAAAAAAAAAGAAAAAGAATTCAGTATATTTTAAACATGCATTATTACGCTGCTTCTCACAAGAAAAATATCTTTACCAAACAGAGAAGTGCAAAGTTCTCTCAAATTTCTCTACAACTGTGTTCTTTGCAGCTCTTATTTTAAACCTCCAATATACATAGCGATTAAAAAAAAAAGTGTGACAAGCTTACAAGGTTACTACAAGTATAAGTAAAAAGTCTTTGCTTCTTTTTGCTAAACTTTGAAATAAAATAGATGGATGGATTTTTAACAGTAAAATCTGATATTAATGAAAACGCACCGTTGTAGAGCAGCAACAAAGGAAGCAGAACAGACATCCACTTCTGCTCGATGCCCCAATCCCTCATGGAGAACTTCCTCAGAGAATGTGCAAACATACACTAGAACATAAAGGAAACGTGTTGACCGTCACACTGTTTCCTACTGTAAGACCCAGCTGGTACACAAAAAACACTGAAAACCTTAGAAAACAACTGCTCTTACCGTTACCATAAAAGTCAAAACCACAAAGACAAATCGGAACCAAATTTCCACTTGAGAGAAGGTGGGATTGTAAGTTTTCCACTAGAGAAGGGGAACATATTGTTTAGAACAAGTCACCTAAATATATTACTATTATTATTATTATAATAAAGTGATTTACACCTACCACAAATTTAACCTTGATTTCATAGGAGACATTTTCGAGGTCTTTGAAGCTGACTGTAACCTGATACTGAGTGTAGTTCATGTAACCCAGATGCAGCACAATGATCTCATCACATATCTGCTTGATTGGAAGAGACAAAAACAAAGCGCTGCATCACTTTACAGAATGTCTGCAATCCACTAACACTCTCAACTCTTTTCACTAGTTAGTGAACAAACCCTTGAAACTAGAGCCGACACAAAGCTGAGCCATACTTACAGCTCCACAGTGCAGAGTCCGCATTTTCTGTTCAACTGTCTTGACGTGAATCACGCTGGCGTCCTGCTTCACTCCTTTAAGATCCACACTGATCTTAAAGGGCTGCTTGAAATCTTTCACTGTAACGAACAGACGGGTTCGTTTTACTGAGCTGGTTTATTTTGAAGCTATCAGAGTGTGTTGAAAATCACCCACTGTTGTTGTTTCCAGTCTGAATCACAAGGGTGAGCCACAGCTGCTGGTTATAGGTGGTCAGAGGTGGAGAAACTAAATTAAAAGGCCCCGTCTGGAAGGAAAGCATCAACATCACAATGAGTTTTAATGGAAATCAAAATATTATAAGATATTTTCAAAATTATAAAATATTTTCAAAAATATTTTTGCTCTTTTTGATGATTTTTTGTTTCAGAATAGGGATTTATTACTGGCTTTTTATGAATAGTTTAATCATTAATTTTGAATTTGGAGAACACGAATAGTAAAAGATTTCCCTGTAAGCACATCATGTCATGAATTATTCTTAGAAATATGGCCAAAACAATTATCTCTTGACAGCCACGATCATTTTTTTTTTAATTTGTTTTGTTTTTTGTTCATTTGGAAAGACTAAACTCCTCAGGTTATACAGAGGAATTCAGCTCCAAATGCATCAAAGGAAAACAAACTACACGTTGCTCTCTGCTGGAACAGCTTGAACAAGTCGCCTCTGAATATTCTAAGCTGTAAAATAACAACAATACTGATTTGTAAAGCTTTGTGAAACTTGAAAAAATATATCGATCTTTAGACCCTTTCCTCATATTTTCAAGGTGCTTCTTAAAACAGTTTGAAATGGGTTTTTTATGAAAAACAATTCCTTTTTAATTCTTTTTTTATCATTTTATGCTATCTTTTTATATTAATTTTATAGTTGTCTCAATTGTTTTTCTGTTTTTTATTTCTTTTTATGTCAATTAATTAGAAATACATTATAAATGAACTTTATGCTGCCAACTGGAGAAGAATTGCTGTTGCACCTCAACATCACCTTCCAGGCTGAATAACACCTTTATTATTATTATTATTACTATCAACATTATTGTTTATTTCCTTATTGTTTTTAAACACATAGTATATTGGCTACCCAAGTTTTTCATTCAACAGAAAGTAGATACTTTGTGTTGACACCTGGAAGCTGAAGTTAACTGTGTTATTATTATTAGACTTGCATAAATTGACAGTATACAGACTGTTATTGTAGAGATGTCTCACCTTCACAGAAACATTTTTGGCCACCACCTGATCGCCATTATGCTCCTGCTCTGCAATAATCCCTGGACCTAAAAAAGGTAAACAAACACAGAAATTAGTTGAAGTCAGATCAAAGATGTCACATGTGGGAAGAGGGAGATGGACTGTTGATGTCAATTAACTTTATTCAGAGATACAGCTTCTTTTTGTGAATCCAGAAAATTCTTTAAAAATCAGATATTGTGATTTTCTGGATTTTTTTCCCCCTCCTTTTTTCTCTCGTAGTTGAGGTATATCTATGATGAAAATTACAGGCCTCTCTCATCTTTTTAAGAGGGAGAACTGGCACAATTGGTGGCTGACTAAATACTTTTTTGCCCCACTGTAGATATTTTACAAAAATAATGAGTCTTTTGTTTCGTTTTTTTGTTAAAGTCATGTGATATTTGCAGCTCTGAAAGACTTTTATTTAGCTGGGCTCTAAGTAAAATGGCTCTTTGGATTTGAAAAGTTAAAGACCCTTGCCTTGTTAGATGATGCACTTTAAGACATGTTACACTTTAAGAGTCACATTTAGGACACAGATAATCTTACTTTAAAGCGTAACATGCTTTGAATGCAGGCCAAAAAAGTTTAATTTGATCCCATCTGATCGTAGCTCTCTGTTCAATGTCATCACCGGGCTTTTTTTTTTTAAATTGAAACCAGAATCAAACATTAGATTTTAATTTCCAGTTGAAGCAGGACAACACATAAATAGTAGGAGTTTTGATCATTGAGTAAGATACCAAAAAAGCAACATGCTCATTATTAAAGGATTACCAATGCATCTATACATCTAAAACTTTATCTTATTTGAAGGGGAAACCATGATGATGATTTCCAAGTTTGACTTGAGCATTTAGTTTTTTGTCCACATAAACATTAAGTGCAACAAGAATTATTGGGTGGTTAACATGGGCAAAGTGATAAAACACATGAGATTATAAGTAATTGACAAAGATATACAGCATGTCTTCTAAAACAGAATTAACTTTTTTATTCAGGAAGCATTTTATCTAAGATTAGTAGCGTAAAAACAGAAACTAAAAATAAATGAGTCTAATTTTTCAGCAAATGATCACTTCTGACCATCATTCAGCTCCATCATACGTACCTGCAATCCCAATGAAAACTGTGAGGCCAAAGCACATCAGGAACACCACAAAGACCAGAACAAAATGTCTTTTAGACAAAGTGTAGAGCCGCATAGGGGCCAGCCTGTCACAAAAAAATGGAGTTAGACACAAAAGCAATAGATTTATTTTATTTGCTTGGGTTTTATGCTGTTTGGTTTAAGCCGGATATGTAAACACTACAGCGTCCATGTTACTTGAAGCTAACAGCACTGACAGATGTGGTGTTTAAACGCTTATCTTTTGAATTCTGTTCTTAAACACACGTCTACAGATTGTTCCCTGGGCGTTAAGGACACTTACCGCTCCATTTGCACAAGTTTACAAACTCGGTAGCACGAAAAAGAAATAGATTTTCGTCGTGAATCCACATCCGTGTATCAACAGCAGCCTGCTGCTGCTTAGGCGTCAACGTCATCGAATGGGAGGAGCTTGTACCACGTGACAGAAGATTGAGGGAAAGGGGACTTCCAAGGATCCTTAGGAGTGAGGAAGCCTCTGTATGCATCCTCTCATCCATTCTCGGGATGCCTTTTTTGAGCCTCCTTTTTTAAAATAATTTTATTTATAATTATTATGGTGCGAGAACGTCTATACGAAGTTACGACCGAAATATATTTATTTGTCAATTTTTGATTATGTGTTATTGGATTACTGGATTTGTAATATGGTTTAAGGCAGCGACTACCATACATTTAAAACGAATATGAATTAACAAACCCACCTGTCGTTTTTATTTACCTGTATTTTTTCTATCCGAATCGAATCAAATCTTTGTTATTTATTACATTCCATAAAATAAATTAAGAAGCAAGCTACATTACAATGGCTAATACTAAATAATAACGCTCTTATAATAGACATACATTTAGCCATTTTCTTTACCCTACAGACGTTGATTTTTTTTCAAAAGCAACCTACATAATATATTTATTAACTTCATTGAAATCTGATAAACCTGTAAAAGCGATCATCACGGTAAGGTGTTAAATCATCCTTCAGCTCGTTGTAGGCCTCTTGTATTTTCCTGCAGAAGTATTTCAGCTCGCTGTACAGAGGGTTTTCCAAACCGGAGGAGAAGTCTGTGTCCATTATTCCACCGAGGTGTTTTTTGACGCCTGAAAAAATGGCGATGAGGAAACAATCCGCGGCCTCCAGCGAGTACCTCCCAATAGACCTGTCTGTGTGGTATTGTTGTCACGTTTATTTAAAAGTGCAGGCGCAGCTGTTCTATTTCGATCGCCCCATTAAAAAAAGACAAAGACAAAAATGTGTTAAAATGAAAAAGTGGGCGGAAACACGCAGCTAACACACGGGAGGAGGATCACGTGATCAGAGTTCAGCACCACGGACAGTGACGGGTATGAGCTTTGGGTATGATGCTCCACCTGTAAGATTGTCCATGCAGGAGTTACACATTTAATTAAATATAAGAATAAACATATTATATTTTACTTATTCTATTAATTTATTATTTGAATAAATGTATTGTTTTACTCTTTTCAAATGTATGAATTTATATATATATATATATATAAGGATTTCAAAAATAAAGTCCCACATATATGTTGATCAGTTAGTGCAATTTCAAAACAAGCTGACAAACTGATTTAGCTTTTTATCTCATTTAAGTTAATTTAGCTTGAGTATTTAAATTATGTAATGGAGCTCAAAGAATGACACATTTACCAAACTATTTGTAGTTTAGCAGACTTAAATTTATTCTAGAGACTCTGGGATTTTGGGAAATCCCTTAATTCAATTCCATAATACTTGTAAATGTTGTAGTAACTCATATATTTTTAGTTTTCTCGCAACCATTTATTATACGTGTTGATAGCTTCAGGCAGGAAGGATCTTCTATATCGGTCTGTCTTGTGTCACATCTGTAGAAGCCTCTCACTGAAGACACGGTGTTGTTTAAAAATCTTCTTCAGATGATGCTCACTGTTGTCCATCATCTTTTTCGCTTTATGAGTAATTCTCCTTTGTGAAACAATCTTCAGAAGTTACAGAATAGTTCCTAGAACAGAGCTGGCCTTCTTTATTTGTTTGTTTATTTAAAAAATACCGTAATAAATAACGTGAGCCTTTTTTTAAGTTCTTTTCTGTGTTGCTGCTACCTCAACAGATGACAGAAGAAATTACACTCTTTATAAAAGTATAGACCATATGAAGCATATTGCTGCAAACAATTAAAAACCTAAACTGACATACCTGCTCTCTCCCTTCTTATGGAGGGCTTCACAGTTGCATCTCCAAGTTGAGACAAAACACAAACTGATTTATACTCCTCCTCTTCTATTCCCATCATGGTAATGGCGTTTGACTGGTTTCTCCTGATTCAGCTCCTTTGTTTTAGTCACTTCAGGATGAGATGATCATTCCACATCATGCCACAAAGCTTCAGCTGCTGCAACCTGCAACCAGTCATCTGCGTATTTCTGCAGATATCAAGAGTCTGTCTTGTATTGTAGGCTTAATGTGTACAGACCCCTGTGGTACTTCAGTGATGCAGACTACTGCCTTCTACATTCAACCCTTTGCCTGAACTACAGCAAACTGACCTTTAGTTATAAAATAAATACATTGTAATTTTAAGAAGCAAGGCGTGGTGTTCTCTCAAACAATGACATTTTTATTAAAAAGATGAGTGACATATAGAGTTATAAAATAATTTACATGGCATGCCTTACTATCCATCCACTATGAACGTTCAGTCACCACAGTCATCAGATTCTTTCAAGTGTTTTTGTCAGTTTAGTCTAAACCTGCAAATACATTTTCTAAAGAAAAAGTCAAGCCCTACAATATCTACAACAGTTCATTGGTAGTTTAAAGTGAATCTTTAACTGAGACCATAATAAATGTTGAACATCAACTCAGTGAAGAAGGTGTGTTTGAATGTGTAGAAGCCATGACACATTTAAATATAATAGATTTAACATTGATGGGATTGACTGCACAGCTGAACACAAACACACCTCGACTGGACACTTACACTAGTCTACCATCTACATTAAACTGGGCACCTACTCATTCACATCATTTATTTTAACCATCCAGAGCAAACTTCAAACTAGGATGCTTGTTCTCGTCTCCCACAACTTGGGCAACACTCGTTAAGAAACCAATCAAAACGCATAAAAAAAGTTTGGAAAACTCCACAATATACAGTATGTATAGATCATTTTTCATCCTTTCAGAAAATAATCTCATAAATTAAAATCCACAGACCAGCAATCTCAGGTACTGAACTAAAAGAACAGTATCAAAACATGGTTGAAAGCAACAAAAACATACATTTTTCCTACAAAATATTGCACAGCTAACACAAAAAAGGGTTTTCGTCATGACATGCTTGAACTTTTTTTTGTCTTGTTTTTTTTATTATTAATATTCTCTTATCTTCATTCAGTCCCCAATTCTACAACCAACATGCATCTTTTCAAATTCAGGAAAGATTGATATCAAATGTATTATTTAAAAAAAAAAAAAATCAATTATCAAAATACAATTGGTTCATCCCCTATGGACTCCATTTATTTTAAAATTGCGAGTAGATATTTTGGCACAAATTTGAGCACCTTCCCTGTTTTACTAGACCTAAACATTTGTGATGATTTTAGACAGAAATAAATGCATATATATCCTTTGCGCTTTACGTTTTCCCACGATTAAACAGCTTTAGCTGTCTCTCAGTTTGCAGTCAGCTTACAAAGTGGACAGTTTTCCTCAGCTTCATTCTTTAATGTAATCTAATTAGACTGAGTGATGATGGTGCTTCATCTTAAGTTACTCTACGGTGTTACAGCTTCACTTTACACCTGAAGTAACACACAGTGGAGCTGAGGTGTAAACCTCTAAAAGCCTCTTAAGTCTCTTTACATCGTTTATCCCTCTAATATATTTAAACGCCTTCTGAGAAGAGTATGAAATGGCATAGGTGAAATATACAAAAATATTTCCTGTACCATGCTTAGATGTTTAAGTGTGGTCCTAAAGAGCAAAGACTGCTCCCAAATACGTACTCACTTCACAGAAGTGACAGCAGGTGACATTATCACTTCATGCCAGAGGTTAAGTTGTTCAGTCGAGGCCTTGGTGACATTTTATATTTTTTGCGCCAGTGTCACCAGATGTAGATAATGAAGTATAACATATGTCAGACAAAGCTATTCTGTAAACCGCTCACACCTGAATACTCCCGAGTGTACAGCAATATTTAAATTCAGCCTCTAAGAAAAACTGGGATGAAAATGTCTGAGGGGTGGATATCTTCAACAATAACAGTATTTTCTTTAAAAAAAAAATCCATATCTGGAAGGTTAAACAAAGCATACATATAAAGTATTAGGTAAATCAGGGTGCCTATTTTATTTTTCAATCCTTCAAACACAGATTTGATAAAGACGGATGCTCGTTTTCCTTCCAGAAACAGTAAAAAGTCGTAACTTTAGTAGTGCTTCTAAATGATGCATATATCAGCCTATATTCCAGCCAAAACAGACTGAGATAGAAACACCAGGAATGGTAGAGAACAAAAACCTCACCTATGTAACCTCATTTTATAAACTATAAGCAAAAGCAGTTTAATAAAGTAGTAACTGTTTCACTAAAGTTTTGTACAGCAATGGATTTCAGTGCCCAGTAGTACCTGTGCGCTCTGGAAAAAGTTATTTAACCTCCAGAGTGTGGTTTTCAAGTATTACTGCTGCGTTTTTAACTGCACTTTGACAATCTTATCTTTCTAAAGAAAAAAAAACAAAACAAAAAACAACATACTCTACCCAAAGCAGCATTTATTTGCATGATGATAACCCAAGCTCAGCTCTTTGGCCCTACGTGCTTGGTGGGTGCCACCGAATGCAGAACGGAGCAGATCCAACGGCGTTCAGGACAAACGCAGTCAATGCTTATTGCACCGTGAGTTGTGGCAGCATTGTGTAGTGCAGTGTGATTGCATTTCCGTCTATTCGCCACAGTTGATTTCAGTCTTTTTCTCCAAAAAATCCAAGAGTTTATTAATCTCCAAACCAAACAACTACGCTCCTTCAGCAGGTTGCATTTAAAGTCAAGGTATGTTTCAGGGGGTGTTGGTATGAAACATCTCATTTGAGGCGCTGAGTGACATTGGCCAAAGCCACTGCGAATGCCTGAACTGCAGAGAAGGGGTACTGGAAGTCCAGGATGTAGGCGTTTCCGTCAATCCTGCCAAACTGCATCACCTAGAAAGTTTAAATACACATTAATGTTTACAAAGAAAAAAAACACATTTTTTTAAACTCCACATGCCAAATATATTTATACCAGCTAAGATAGAGCTATATGTCCACGTCTGATAATAGATCTATATGGGGTTCATCAATATGATGAAGAAACACAAGACAGTGTGAGTAAAATAAGAACATACGTGTCATTTGTTTGCATATCAATCTCAATCAAAGACTAATGCCTGCTTCATATAGCTGGATTTTAAGATTTTCAGATTAGTTTTTCCAAATCCAAAATCTCACAAAACCTCTGGAAATCAAACCGTAGTTCAGAGTAAATAAACGTGCCCAACTGATCTTTTACAATTATATATATATTAACAGTAAACTTTGATACATTTGACCAGACTAATTGTTATATCACCCAAATTATAAAGGTAATGAATGATGACTTCAATATAGACCATGATAATCCTGTTTAGGATTGTTTCCCTCTAATCCCTACTAACACACAAAAATGTGAAGCGAGCAGAAGTGAACTCCACTAACCTGCCGGCCCTCCAGCTCAATTTGAAAGTTCTTGGCTGACTCCTGAGTGACTCGGCCTCCGAAGTCCAGCTGGTAGACCTGCGTGGCTTCATTCCACAGAGGCTGTTTGTTGGCCATCACATATACAAACCCCTGGCTGCCAAGTCCCCTGTCTTCCTTCTCGTTCGCTTTCCGACACTTGATCTCATCCAGCTCGCTGGCGGCTCTCATGTTCCTTTTGCTTTTCCAGCCCTTCTTACCGCTCTGGCACTGATTGAGGAGCTCGTCGCCGCTGATGAAAAGCTCAGGCTCGCTCTCTGAACTGTCCTGGAACTCACTGTTGGCAGTGGCCTTGCTCAGCTTCTTCGCCTTCAGTTGTTGTTCCTTCTGTCCCTTGAGTTTCTTCTTGTCTCTTCCTCCCAGCCGTGGGCTGGAGATAAGAGAGTTAAAATCCCCCAGAGCCCTGCCTTCCTTCTTCGATTTGCTGCCTTCTGCCAGCTGAGACACGTTAGCCTCTTCGGCCCGGCCGTCCATCCGCTTCCGGTTCTTTTTGCCAAACTTCTCCGACCGCTGTGGCACAGGGCTCTCAGTCAAAGACAGCACCTCCTGATAACCCTCCCCTGCCTCCGACATCGTCTCCTGTAATGCCCCATGGCTCTGCAGTTCTGCTGGTGGTGGAGGAGGTGGAGGAGGAGGAGGTGGAGGAGGAGGTGAGAGAAGATTTTTGTCTGCTGATATGTGGGAGGCTTTGGGTGGTAGTGGCACTGCAGGACTGGGCATAGGTGGACAGGAATTATAGGTGCCCCATGGTGTATGAAGAGCAATGGGAGGAATGGGGATTCCAGCACAGGAAGCTGCTCCAGGATACATGGGAGGTAAAGGACAGCAGGCTAAGTTAGCTAAATTTGGAGAATAGCCTGGAGATAAGACAAGTGTTGCCTCCTGCTGTGAGAGGGCTAGGGGCGCCACCACCTCCTTTGGGGAGGCGCAAGGGCGCGGTGACCCTGGAATGGGTTGGAGCTGCGCTCCGGTGTACGCTGTGCTCGGGGGGTACTGCAGAGAGATCTGGTAGCCCGTCGCTGCTGCAGCAGTCTGGAACGACGCGGCACCGGGGCTGGTAGGAGACTTTGGAGAGAGAACGAAAGGCAACCTGGTAACATCCAAGTGTTGAGCTGGGCTAAGAACAAGAGGGGGAGGCTTGTGTGACCCAGGGGGGGCATTTACTGTCCTCTCTTGAGGAATCCACACCTCATCTGTGCCCGCTGGATCCCACTGATAGGGAGGTGGGCGTTTGACAACAAGCCCTGAAGACTCGTTTCCTCCAATGGCCAGCTGCCTCAGTGACTGGCTGAGTGTCTCATCCTCTGTAAATGCTGAGTTCACATACTCAGCCCTGTCTCTGTTACCTCCTCCCCCGGCTGCACTCCCAGGTCCCTCGAGTGAACTCATTAGATTATATGATGACTGGGAGGCGAGAGTGGTGGCGCTGTTGGAGTGAACTATAACTGTGCTGTGAGGAGCTCCGTTCCCTGGAGGGAAATCCTGTCTGATAATTGTTCCCCCTGCTATCCCATTAGCGCTCCCTGGTGCATTACCACCATTACCTGAACCACTGCTGCACTGGCTGCATGTGTATAAGGCTGTTGGCACCCTCTGCTGGAAGGAGGCTGTTAGTGCATTATTTTTAGCCTTAGGAGGCAGTGGTCTTGGCGGTTCCAGCATCTGGGAGACTTTAAGCGCGGCCTCTCGGCTGTTCCTCCTGAGGGTTGCGTGGATCAGGCTGCTGTCGAGCCTCTGGTTTGGGTTCCTGTTCTGATTACCCAAATCAGGGTAGGGAGGAGGATCTCCGCTTGGTATGGAATAGCGAGGTGCAGTGAGTCTGTTTAGTGTAGCGGAGGTGTAGGGAAGCTGGATTTTCTTTTCGGCTGCGGATGAGGTTGAAGAGGAAGTGACCCTGAGCGTGGCAGAGCTGCCAGGTCCCTGGAGTGTGTAGACATTCTGGTTGCAGACAAGGCGTGTTCGAGGACGACACACTTCTTCCACATTCCCACTGCTGTCAAATGTTGTTATCCTCTCATATCCCAAAGGTGTTGGGTACTGTGCCTGCTGCTGACCTGGAGGATAAAGTTTGATGTCCCCTTTCTTCCCACAGAGGTCAGTGGGGGGAGGAGTTTCACCGGTGCCAGACGTACTGGAAGCTGTGTTGGAAGCTGACGGAGAAGCAGCAGCTGCGGCAGCAACAGCCGCAGCCACAGTCCCAGGGTAAGGAGGAGGTGGGTTCATTTTGCTATGCTCCAAAGGAGCACTGAACACCACTGTATCCCCGTCGGCCAACTGGGGAGCCGGTCGAGTGGTTTTGATTTTCAGCAAGTGTTCGTGCTCCCCACCCACTTTCCTGTCCACTGCTAAATCAGCAGGTTGGTGGGGGATTTGGATCTGCAGCTGGTGCAGGGCCGTTCCTGAAGGCTGCCCGGATGACATGGACGGGGCGGGGATCTGAATGTGGAGCTGCTGCTGGAGGTGGTGCTGTTGTTGAGACTGCAGATGATGATTCATCTGCTGCTGTTGCAGCTGCATCTGTTGGTGCTGCTGCTGCAATTGCTGTTGCTGCTGCATCTGTATGTGCTGCTGAAGCTGCTGCTGCAGCTGCTGCTGAATGTGCTGCTGTTGCTGCTGCAGGTGATGCTGCTGGAGCATCTGCTGCTGCTGCTGTTGGTGCTGCTGAACCTGTTGATGATGTAGAAGCTGTTGCTGCTGACTCTGTTGTTGTTGATGCTGCTGTTGCTGAGATGGATGATGAGATGGTGGAGGTCCAACCATTAGCCGACCCACTTCCAGCCCTCCAAAAATGACCTGACCTGGACTGGAATACCTGGTAGGTACTGTGTATTGGGCTGTCAAGATGGCATCCTGGTTTTGGTCTGAGCTGCTGGCAGAAGCTCCAGCAGGGGGTGCTGTTGGATTACTAAGGACATCCAGCTGAACATTCTGATTAGCTAACAGAGACTGAACCAGACCGATGCTTTGGGCAGGGGACATAGCCTGGGCGGGGCTATGGATGGGTGCAATAGGGATGTTTACAGTACAGGGGGGGTTGTCATCCGTGGCTCCAGCAGGGCCTGTGACAGGAAGGTCATCTTCATCCTCACTGAAAACATTGGGGCTGAAAACAGGCAGGTTGATGTAGTCCATGGAGATCTTGCGCACCTCTGGCAGGTAGATGGTCATCTGTCTGGGCTGCAGATGAAGGAGGCTGGTCTTATATATAACTAGGAAAGAAGCAAAGAAGAGGAGGAGAAAATCAAACCAAGAAAAAGCCGTGAGTACCAACTTAATATTGAGGTTGATGACATACCTGCACCAAGATTGGTAGGTAAAAACGCTGCCAATCCAACTATCTTAAACTTTGTACCCCAAATATTGGATGTCACCTGAGCGAGGTAATTTTGCTGCAAAATATAAAACATATATAAATGTATTTTATGAAACAAGCCAAAGGGAACAGCATGCGCCAGGGTTAACTTCCTGTAGTTTGACACCAAAAATGATCTAAGTTACCTGATTGATGTCGTCCAGAGGAAATTCCCTCCGTGACAAACTCGGAGAACCAATCGAAGGCTTCCTTATAGGTAAACGTGGCGACCTAGAGATCTCTTGCGTTGCACGGGATAACTTGGGTGATTTTCTGGGATCTATATTTATCCTGTTGGTAAAGGGACAAACTAAGTCTCTACAGAGAAGGTAGCAAATAAAAAAATAAGGTTTAGGCATGCAGTCAAAACCAAAAACAAACAACATTTCACTTTAGATTTTCATTTCGTAATAGCTTTTTGTATGTGTCCTTCAATGCATTACAGAGGGCTTTTTAAATGTTATCTTAAGCTTTGAATGCATGATTAACAGCAAAAATTTGGAAGAAGAAACTGAATTATGTGACTATTATTCAAAACGCTACATGTGGCAAAAAAGTGGCACAAAATCCAAAATCCAGACCTAAAACCGACTGAGGATTACTGTTAACTGGTTTTTACAAAGACGCCTGAGCAAAGAGCTCTGGTTCTAGATCAGAAATCTTGCAGCTAGGTGAACGCTTCTTTTACCAAATATAAAATCAAAGAAGCTAAACTCGTATCATTTGGGGACTTAATTATTCCTATTATTATTGTGGATTGAGCCTCTGTTTAGGAGTGTGTTGGTGGAGCAATATTCCACTGTTATTTTAGCATTTAATCAAAATTTCAACCATTTAAACCTTTAATTTTTAGAATATTCTGGACTAGATCATCACAGATTCAACAGAGATCCTTCAGGTTAAGCTGGAATTTTAATATTAAATCCCAAAACAATTGAAAAAAATGTGTCAAACTAAAATAATAAAAGAATCTATTAGGAAAAAAAAGGTTCTTTTTCTGATGTGAACAAAGGATACGTCAGCAACTCAAAACCAAAACAATAAGTGTTAACGGGTATTGATAAAATATGACAAACAAAAAAAAATATCCCTCTAAAAGGCATTTCCTCCAATGTGAAGGTCAGGTATCTTGCCGAGTTACCTGGGAAGTTTAGGAGATTTGCTTCCTCTGGATATCTTGGGAGATTTCTTGCCGACCCAGTCATCGTTAAGCTCAATATCACTGGAGTCTGAACAGTTACAGCTGTCTATCATGGCTGATATCAGACTGTTGCTGTAAATCTCATCTGATGACACAAAAAGTCAAATTTTACTAAATGTGCAGCTCAATCAATGGTTGAGAAATATGCTCTGTAAATATGTTCATGCTATTCTGGAACAAAGAACATAAACATATAATTCATCCAATGAAAAGTTTATGTACGGTATTTTTTTCTTTTGATCTTTTCCAAACATAATATCTACGGAAAAGCGTACATCTTCAAAATAAAACTAAAAATATTCTAACAATAAGCATTTAAACGGTTTCTTGTTTCTTTGATTCGTCAAATCCGCTCAATTATTATCTTTTTAATAAGGACTCCAGGAGTTTTTCAAAGTTACTGATAGAAAATACATGCGGGCCCACCTGTTTTCCCATCTGTTTTGGGGTCCATAATGACAAACTCAGGGCGCAGCTTGCTTATCCGTCGTCCCTTCAGAATAGGTACCAGACCACCCAAGTACTCCAGGTACAGAGTATAGCATGGCCCCCCCACCTCTGGGTTATCCTCTGTACGTTTCATGGTGCAGTGCAGTCTCTCATTCCCAGATGTCGGGTAGCTCACAAAATCCCTCATGTTGTTGGGATCCGGGATGGACGGCTGGAAACATGACGTTTGATGTATTAGTGAAAGAATCAACACCACAGAATTGGCGTTTTGCTGAGTTAATCTGTTATAATCATCAGTTGAATGTTAACCGAGCCCTTCATTGTACTTTCATTTAGCTGATTGAATCCTTCCAGTCAGTGTTACCTTGATGGTGGGGGCAAAGGCAGAAGTGACGTAAGTACAAAGCCGGGAGGGCATGGTTAGCTTGCCGACATCTTTTTCCTCCTTTACTGCTGTGGCGATGACCTGCTGGCAGAGAAGCTGCAGCGCCGCGACCCGGTGATCCACGCGGACGACGTAGAGCGCCGGGCCCGATGCCAAGAACAGACGGGAGTCCCTGTGACCCCAACAGAGCGTGGTGATGGGGCGCTGCAGGGGGGAGGGGAAGCAGGGGACAAAGTTTAGACTTCATTTATCAGGTTTAAGTTTCTTGCCATCCTCTGTATATTTGTCAGGGTGCATAAGGACCTGGCAATAAAAGGAAACTCTGAAATAAAAAGAGGAAAGGAATAGTTGACAGCTATACTGTTTAAAATGATGATTATAAACTGGAGACAAATGATAGAGCAGCACAAATAGTTTGGATCAACATGCTGAGTCAGCACTTTCTGTTCACTGGTTACCAGCATGAGTGCACCGTTGTTACAAACATAAAGAGATAGTCAAAACTTACTTCTTCTCTTTCCAAAACAAAAAAATTAAAAAAAAAAAGAAATCATGAAAAAAATGTATTCCAGATCTTGTTGTGAAGCTGTTTTACAATCACAATCATTTTAGTAAATGTTGATGATGAGCTCTAAATTAAACAATGAACAATATTTTGTTATTTCTCAGATTGACTGGAGGACGAAACTGTGTTTGGATTAGATTAAATTTAAATTAGGAAACAAAGGAGATTTTCTTCTAACAGATTTCTGCCACCTACTAAAACAAGTACCGGTAGAAGTAAAATACCTCGCCTTCCTTACTGAATCTCACCTGTGCTGGTGTGTCTAGTGTGTAGATGTGATCTCCTTGAACGTTATAGAATTTGACAATAGCATTTTTGGTGGGAGGAGAGCAGGGAGTGTCAGCGGATAGGAGGACCGTTCTCTCCATCCCTGCCACTGCCAGAAGGTCCCCCTGAGAGCACCACTGGACCACAACATCTGCAGCATAAAGAAAAGAAAATACACGTTTGTTCTTTAAACAGAAATTAAAAACAAACATTTAGACAAAGAAGTGAGAGAAACGCAGAGATGAAACGGTATGGGAGCATTAATGCAAGTCTTGGACCAGAAACAGACCTTTCAGACCGGTTCGGATCAGGGTAGGTGAGAGGTCGTCGTAACTATTCATCAGGCTGATGTCTCCAGATGTGAAGCTGACTGTCAGAAGTGGTTTGTGGCTGTGCACTGAGGAGACATAACCACAACATGGAGACCATTAGGCAAGAGGGAGACTTTTAAAGCAGGCTTATGGTGCATATCACTGTAGGAACTGTGGCGATATAAAGAAAAAGGACAAAAATCACTTGACTAGAGAGAAAACGGCACATTTAAGTGCAGAGTGGCTCAGTATTAATGGGTCATTAAATATACAACGACAAAGCCATCTGGCAGGAAGAGAAAGATCTAGAATAGTTTTCTTTCAGTCCAGTTGTCAACTTGAGAGATTATTTTCTATGCGAGTCAATTTCTATTGAACGGTTTAATTAGTGTGTTAGAGCATAACCAGCATTTCTGATGAGTTAAGCAGTTTTCAGCTTCCCCACTTGGCCTGTGGTGAAGAGAGAGAAAGAACAAATGGCAGCGCGGTAGGAGGACAGCTCCTGAACAAAACAACATTTGCAGCTTGGGAATAATTAGGATGAGGATAAAAGGAGACAGAAAACAAAACAGGTACTGATTGAAATGAGCTTTTTATTGTTGCTGGAATATGTTATAAAAGTACTTGAATATTTTTTTTTCTGTCTCTAAGTGAATATTTGTTCATCAGGTTTCAGTAAACTTCTCCCCTCCTTGAAGCATCACCTTAACTTGATGGAGGGGTTTCAGTGGCTTGATGATCCCAGAGGCTACGTTTGCGGGGGGGGGGGGGGCTGCGCTTAAATGCACCTGGTAAGGTCTTCCATGGCAGACAAAGAGCGGTTCATGATGACCAAGAAATCAAGGCACGTGATGTCGCATGGTACGGCAGAGCCGGGACCCGACACTGGAGCCAGGTCTGGGGTTAGTTCCGTTGGCGAGCGCCTGGTGGTCGGGTTCTTCCTCGCAGGACCCGGTGCGAAGGAGCGACGTGAGGCCGTCCTCCAGTGGACTCACCACCTGCAGGGAGAACCACGAGGGACTGGTGCAGAGAGCTTTGGGCAGCGGTCAGAGGTGGAGGCAAGCCGATCCACAGGCACTTAAATTGGCTCTGGGGACTGGGGATGTCACTTCGCTGGGGGGGGAGGAGCCTGAGCTTGTGTGAGAGGTGGAGCTTTACTGGCTAGAAATAGTTGGGCTCTCCTCCACACATAGCATGGGCTCTGGAACCCGACTCCTTAATATACCGCCCTTAATACAGCGGGACTGTCTTCTCTGCCTCCATTGTTGATGCCACCCATATCTGTGGCCGTAAGGTCTGCGGTGCCTGTCGTGGTGGCAATCTCCGAACCTGGTGGTGAGCACCGGCAGTAAGGGATGCTGTCAAGCTGAAGAAGGAGTCCAATATCTGGATGGTGAGAAACTCCTGAAGCACCAAGCAGGTTTCGTGAAGCCAAGCGTGTCGCTGCCCAGGCGGTTGCCGAGGAAAAAAACTCTGGGCTGGGAAGAGTTTGGAGAGGCCGCAGTGAAAGACTATCAGTTTGCCTCAAAGCGATTCTGGTAAACTGTCCGGCGCCTCTGGAGGAGAGGCAGTGCTTTGCTAACATTGCTTTTAGAGGGATTGAGGAGCTGCTGACCTTGAAAGAGGACATCGTTGGATAGTACAAGGAATACTTTGAGCATCTCTCCAATGCTGCTGACACGCCTTCTGTGGTGGAAGAAGAGATGGGGGCACACTGGAGGGACTATGTCTCTCAGGTTACCCGGGTGCTGGAGGAGGTGTCTGAGCAGAGGGAAGTCTGGGAGTCTCTGCTGAGACTCCTGCCCCTGCGACCCGATCCCAGATAACGACGAGTACGGGTGCAAATACTGTAGTGCTACTATGCAGTTTCTTTGACCGCAAAAACCTAAAAGAAAATCTAAAGTCTGACTACAGCTTTTAAATTCAGCCTTAAAGTGTTGATGACGATATTGATTTCATGTAATTGCACAATCAAAATCATGCAGCAGGACATAGCAAGTGGTTCTGAGTTATTATGAATAAACAGGCTTATTTTTAACACAAATATCTTTCATTTAGTAGCTTAACAGCTAGTACAAACCCATCTCTATGTGCTAATGTAAGAGGGAGAACATTTTTAACAAGCTCAGAATTTTAAAATAGAGATGGATGGAAACACAGATGATTGTTTCAGAACATTTAGTCTGAAATTGGTTTGTGTGGTTGAACCATCATCCAGTTTAAGCTCAGGTACTGAACCTGAGGAACGAGGAAGCTTCACACCTTCCAGGTCAGAACCATCCAGAGCCGACCTCTAGCCTACAGAGTCAGACTCTGAGCTGGAGTTTGCCTAATATGACTGCAGCAGCCCCGGTAGAAAACACACAGCAGGGAAAGATGGCTCCTACGCCTCTGGTACAAGTAGTATAAAGTGTTATTTGATTTGTTTTTATAAATTAGAATATAATCATTTACATGATTTTTATTTTCATCTATTTTCTTAAAGATATAACTACTGACTCCACCTGTCCTTCACCTCCAGGCTTTTCAGATCTGCATGTTTGCAGCCCAAAAACAAAGTGAAACCCACCACCTCCATAACAGAAATGCAGAAAAAACTTGTCTGGATCTTCTGTTTCTGTGACTGATAAAACATTGAGTACAAAACACAGAGCCACGTTATTAGCAATACAAAGCTAGGCTCTGCTTCGGTACATTGCAAAAACTATGAGTTTAAAAATCCTAACAGACGTGCATTTACCTTCTATTTGAATTTTTCTCAGTGTATGGCAGTAGCTAAAAACAATTAGCTTTGGATCATCATCTGTGACAGCAGCAATCAATGATCTAAGCTCCTCCTCAGGCTCCAGTTCTTTTCTGAACATTTTTAAATTTCTCTTAGTGCTGGGAGCGACGTCGGCAGGTTTTTATTAACGATCCATCCATGTCTGACTCAAACACTGGGTTCTTTTCTCTCTCCCCTGGTGGGAAACTGTCTGGAGCTGCTAACGGTAGATATTCGCTGAACAACCAAGCGACTCTTTCAAAATAAAAAACACCTTCTTCTCAAAATGCTCCAAGCACAGAATAGATGCCGTGGAGTGCTCCGACTTTTCCAGATCATCTGACCTGCCTTTACCCAAATTAAAAGCAGCTGCAGATCCTTAGGAAAAAGGGATAAGCCGACAGCATTATGGGGGCTGAAGCAAAAAGCTGCAACACAGAAGGCATAACTGTGTCCTAATCCACGAAAATTTCAGCAGCTGTCTATAACTAAACCACTGTTCCAGCTCTCAGTCATTCTCCAACATACGTCACTCCTCTGAACTGCAAAGGTTTTTAGATGAAAATTATTTTACGTATGAAATTATTACATTGATCATCGATATCAAAGTTTTGGTCTACAAAGAAATACTAGAAAATGACAAAATCGTGTCAACAACACTTTAGGTTCAGAAATGTATGTTCAATACTGTAAAGTACATTACTTTTGGCCAATTCTTTAGTTTATATCGAAGTTTACTATAGATTCAATATATTCAATTCATCTCTTTTGCGCAGACTTAAAAAAAAAAAAACTTGACTAAATGTGCCTCTTTATGAGCTAATGGATAAATAAGAGAGTTAATACATTAATATGTAGGTAAGGTGTGTGAGTATCAGTAGAATCATGGATCAGTTTTCTGCTCAAATAAAGGTCTGAAAAGAATACCTTTGGGTGGAGTATAATCATCAGAGTCTGTGTCACTCTCACTGCTGTCCTCCACCAGGAAGCTGGGGTAGTTCCACGACATGCTGACAATACCGTCGGACTCATGCAGCAGTATGTGGGCCAGCATACGCCCGTGGCAGTCCATGACTATGACCTGTCCGTCTGCCGTACCAAACAACACCTGAGGAGAGAACAACCACCATTACTGTTAAAGTGTTACTGTTGGGTAAAAGGGACACAATCGGAGGACAAAAAATCTGCCAGAGCAGATTCCATTTTTAAATACAGCAAAGAAAAAAAGTGGAAGTACCAAGATAAAATCAGTAAAAGTAATTAAAAAAAAGGCCTTGGAAATAGACAAATGTCACTGCTATTTAGATATAATCTACTAGCCTCTCCCTTTCTCAACTGTCTGGATACTATAAGCAAAACCCCAGAGTAGAAAGTAAAAGCTAAAATTTCTGTGACTATAAATAAGAACATTGCAAAGGTTTAATACCAAATTGGTGTAAAATTGAGTCTGATTTTCCTCATAGCAACTGAGAAACCTGCTTTACTTCAAACTATATTTAGATAGCATACAATCCGCTAGGAAGCCACAGGATTTCCTCTTTAACTCAAAGCCACAGCTGCCAGAGCGGTCCAAGTTCTCCCTGCAGCTTATTAAATAGACCACTATGAACTCAGCATAAATCTGTTAGAGATATTTGCTGTTCCTTGATGTAAAGCAGCACAAATAAACACTTATAGTAAAAATGTAATGGAAGGTTTTTATTCTCTGTGGCTCAGGGAGGGCAAAATATTTCCTTTAGGAGAAAGGAGGCTGGAATGGAGAATTGTTCATTTAGGCCATTTGTTTGGATGAGCAGCTAAAACACACAAGTCAGATTGCTAGCAGACAAATAAAACCTGCCTGACGACACAAACCCTAAACTCAGAGGGAGTCATTTTCCACAAACAAAGAACCTGGCCAGCCATCAAAATTACTACAAGAGGAGAGACAACTCATGATGGAGGTCACAACTAACTCAAAAGCAACTAAAGCACTGCAGACCTCCCTAGTGTCATTTATTGTTAGTGGTTATGAAGAACGATGATGCATGGGACAAGTGGCCTGCAGAAGAGTTTTAAAGCAAAAACCACTGCTGATGATCAAGAACATGAAGATCCCTCTGGTCTGAAAGGTGCCTGTTAAATCTAGTGGGAAGGGCTGAACAAGTTTGCCAAAAGTCACAATAGCTTTTTTTTTAATTAACAGAAATTGCAAATGGAGTTTAATTTCGATATTTTCAATAAAAATGTTTCACTCCAGGGTTTCATGGTTTTCATGACCTTTAAAGCTTGTTTGTTCAGAGTCCAATGTCAAAAAACATTCTAAAAAATAAAATAAAAAAGGAAACCTCTACTAGCATGTATGGATCGGTTTGCTAGCTTACTTTTGTGCAGCGGCAAACATAAAGCATATGATCGCGACTTAAGAGTAAGACCACAGATCTGAAGTAAGAACACGGATCCGATCTAATTCATTTAGGTTATAAGTTGCCAAGTTGAATAAATTCAGTTGGGCAAACTTAATCCAGGTCCTTTTTACCAACTAAATAATTAATTCTGGTTTGAGCTGCATGCTTTTTATAGAGTGAACGAAAGTTTGTACTCCTGTCGAGTGCTTCTGTGATTTTAAAATTGAATAGTTGTTTTTTTTACAATCATAATTTTTAAACTTGTAATACAATGCAAATAATTGTCAAGTCCTACAGGTAGGAAGGCAACACAATAATTAAAAAGAACTTCATCCATGCAGGTAAACATGATGGTAACAGTGTGATTGTGGGGTTTCTTTCTTATGTTACAACATGCCATCTTATTTCCAGCAAGAAATCCTTATGGAGAGTATTGGTCCTGTATTTTGTGACTTAAATCTCGAGCACGCTTAGATTAGACAGTCAAAGATCCAAAGTGTCACCTCTAAACATTTTGGAATGGCCTAGTCAAAGTCCTGATTAAATTTAACTGAGATGAAGCAGCATGGCCTTATTAGGGCATTAATGATTGGAAGACAGCCCATGTACCTAAATGAAAACCATTGCTAGTTAAAGTAAGGCTTTTGAGACAGATGGTGTTGCCACGGGTGACACAACCAGTTATTAGGATAAGGAGGTAATTATTTTTTCCACACATGGCCAGGTTGCTTCAGATGGTTTTGTTTGAGATCAAATTTTTTTTTTTTTTGAAGACCTGAACCTTTTAAGCAGGAAATACAATTAAATATTTTTATTTTTTGGGGGGAAGCGTACAGTTGGCAAAGTGGTTAGCGGGCACGTAGGCCTGTAGCGATAAACGATAAATCAATTAATTGCACGATAAATAAAAACTATCGACGTCATTTAATTTATCGGCTATATCGTCTCTGCCTGTATTTTCTCTTTATATTGTGCTAACTAGCACCGGAGTTAAGAAGGCTTAACTCCGGTGCTCTCCACTGACCCCTCCCTTCCTCATTTTTTTAGGAAGGGAGGGAGGAGGAGTGGACTATTATGTCAGGTAGTCAGCGC
>JAUZNJ010000035.1:55975-78430 GCA_034780135.1 Jordanella pulchra
CCCGATTAACGTTTTCGGCTGCATATTTTACTACCTGCAGCTTGTAATCTGCAGAATATGATTTTCTTTTCGGTGCCATATTTGTTAAGCTCTTCTGAGTTGTTTTAAAAGTTACCGCCAACATTAAATGGATCAACACAGGCTTAGAGCGCCCTTTTGCTGTTTAGTGTGAAAGTAAGTTTGAAATGATAGGATGTGGTGATAATGTTACACATAAGTGGCTTCAGAGTGTTCTGATACTGAACTTTGAGCAAAAAAGGAGCCCAAACAGTTTCAGCCTAAAAGAAAATTGAAAAAATAACAATGCAACAGACAGGAAAAATAACATATTTAATGAATTAAAATATATTGATACATTCTTAAAGACATTTATTTAGAAATAATGTATTTCTTAAAAAATGACCTTTGATTTTTCAACATTTTAAACATATTTTGATTTATTTAATAGTTCATTTTATAGTTTAATAGTATATTTAATATTCAAATTATGTAGATAAATAAATAAATAATACATCTACCCTCCATACATATGATTATAAAAACCATCTTACGACCCCAGATTGGTTCCTTGCGACCCTCCGAGGGCCCTGACCCTCACTTTGGGAACCCATCCTCTACAGCACATAGATATACTGTATAATAGACCCACATTTCAAGATTAGAAATCCCTTTTTAATCGATATATGTCCCTGTATGTGGAAATAATCTGTTTAATTTATGAGTTTAATGTTGAATAATTCAAATAAAATCACTTTACTGTGAGAATCGGACAAGTTCATCCAAAGACATTTCAGGATTAAAATCTCCAAGAAGAAAAGGAGCTGCTGTCACGTCATTAAAGTCCGCTTTAAAATGGGCCGTGCCTTTTCTAAATCCCAGCCTAAAACCCAGCAGACATGTAATTATTTTAGCGTCATGTCAAACTGCCTCCCTCCCGGTTGGTATGTCATCCTGCTATGCAAACACTGTCAAACTTGCTGATTATCTTGAAAAGCAAAGCTGGCTTCCAGTTAATTACACATCCCTAAGTGACATGCTAATAAAGGCGTGCTTTTCTTTCTTTCCTCTGAACTCGCTGACTGACCTGATTTTACGTTTCTGTCACCTGATCCCCTGGTTTAGTGGCGTTTCTGTTGTTCCCTGAGGCTGGAGGTGTTGGCTCAAGGTGAACTGTGGGCGGGGCCCAGCCAGCCCGGTCTCTCAGGTAAAGTGAGTTTAAACCTTCGGCCGTTGGGTGCAAACACACAATGTGAGTTTGTTTAATGCAGGACATGAAGCTCAGGAATCTCCTTTTACTGCTGACAGCTGTAGAACATGATTGACACCAAGGATTAAGCTTTACTGCCAACTTGACATGACGTGTGAGTTTGAGTTTTAAGAATCACTTTATTTGAGCTTCCATTGTGAGCGAAGGATCAGACTTTGTTCTAAAATCAATAAATATTTAGCAGTATGTAAATATTTAACAATAATGAGGTTAAAAAAGAGAATTCTGACTTTTAATAGTTGAATAAAGGTATAATAGTGAACTTTATTGGTCATCTGATCATGCTTTTGGTGTTTTGCTCTCAGAGATGTTTGCGCTCATTTCATATCAACTCGTCTGTGGACCTGTTTGAAATCTGGCCTTTCTGTGTATATTTACAGAAAGCATGACGTGACCAGGATTACGTCACTTCTCACGTGTACAAACGGTCCACAACCTGAAGCGATGGAGGCGACAGGGTGAAAAAAATCAAAGAAAAGTCTAAGACCAAGCAGAGCTGGACGATATGGCCAAAATTTATATTATGATGCATTTTTTAATTTCCGTCGATACGATATAATCTCAATATCCATGAAAGACAGCCAACAATCTACACAACACATGACAAATATTCTGCAATGTTTAGAAAAATCATCCAACATTTAAGAAATATTAGCTTTGAAAAGACAAAGACATGAACACCTGGAACATCAGTCAGTGACCAATGCTGACTGTGATGTTTATTGAAATGTCTGTAAAAGTCACCATATATATTAATAGTGAAATATTGTCCAGCTCTAAGACCTGGTCTAAAAAGGCACAAGATGGTTGATTGAAAGAGGGAGAAACCTCTAGTTGTGGGTAAAGTTCACTAAACACTTGATGAGACGTCCTCGCTAACAGTGCGACTGGTTTTAGCAACGCTTCTAAGACCCGTTCTTCTCCAAGGCATTACGGGATTTATTTAGTAGCTGCCAGCTAGTTAACAGCCAGCATCTGGTTTTCTGGTAGTTCTGATGAACTGCCAGCAGATGGCGCCACGTTGTTCTGACCCGTCTGGGCCGCTTTGAACTGACCCAAACCACCTTCTATTTAGGCTCAAAAAGGACGATTAAACTCTTCCTGGGTGGATGTTTGGAGCATAAAACCTTATTTTATCATAAGCAACGGATTATTGGTCTGTTCACCTGCTTATGAAGAACCATTCCTCAGCTCTATCCAGGAGCCACTAGGATCCAGATCTAATGTGGCTCCTAACAACTATTACTAGAGATGCAAGATAACCACAAGTAGAATATACTGTATTTTGGACCTTTCAAAGATTTATACTCGTATTCTTTGTCACTCTAGCTGTTCTGTGAATGTATTATTTTGAAGGATGCATAGTTTTGATGGAAATGTTGTAGCTGCTGTATCAACTTTAAGCTTTGAAAAGGAAAAGTGTGAATCGAAAAGGGTGAAGGCCTTTAAGTTTCTGGGAGATAAATGTGTTTACCTCTACTTTTGTCTCAGATTTTCCCTTTTTATAAACTCAAAGGCACAAATGCGGATGTGGTCTTCCTTCCCTTCGGCGTTGGATCTCCAGGTTTCTCTTTATAAGGATTAAGAGTTACATGGTGAAGAATCCTCACAGATAATCTGAGTACATACACTGGGTTTGGTCACTCATTGGTAAATGAGGGCAAAACACAACAAAGCCAAAAATGGAAAGAGTGAAAGAATTAAACAACACAGTGACTAAAAACTTGTCCTTTTACCAACAATTCATCAACAGTTTGTCGCTAATTGGATCTCAAATTGTTTCTGTGTTTCCTGCGTATTTAAAGAAGGATTTTCCTTCCTTATGATCTCTTTGTCCAGCCATAAGTTTCAGCTTTTCGTTTTATTAATACAGAAATAAGTCGGTGTGTTTTTGACAGTATGAGGAGAATCATGATTGAAATCAAAGGTAGCTTCAGGTGGTTCTGATTTATTGATAAACGCCTTTTTAGCAGTCATGGTCTGTGCTGTGTAAAGTCTGCCTCTGCATCTGTTTGAGTCCAAAAAGTCAGAGCTTTCGTAACAAAAAAAAAAAATATGGAGTGAATTTTTGTCCATTATTGTTACAAGCAAGGAACACGTTCTGTAAATGGAAATTTAAAAAACATCTTAGTAAAAAACTGGCTTTAAGAGACACAAATTGAATTATTTCTTTAAAAAAAATGTTTTTTTAAGTTTTTTTTAGATTTTATTTTTCTATTTTATGTATTTCTCTTTTTCAGATTGGTGTTAAAAAATGACATAATAGAAGTTTCCAGATCACGTCCTCTGGAATGAATAAAATTTGAAAAAATAAAAACTTGAAACTTGAAAAAATCTAATTAAAAAGGGAATACAAAGCAGGGGAAACAGAAAGGTTATTCTTAAAACCTTTTTTGATTAAGAATTTTCATTTCTGAATTGCATTTTAAAAAAAATTACATTTATAAAATGTGTTCATTTCTTTGCAGCAATAATGGCATAAAATTCTCTCCATATTTACCTTCCTTCTTCTTGTCCATTTTTTGTCATTTCAGTCAAACCTAGTGTGAAGGTGGGCCAGTGATGCCACCCCCCACCACAGGTGCTGCCGTGCCCCCACCGGACGGTGGGTGGGGGTGGGTTGTGGTACTCGGATCCTTCATCTCCATCGGCTTCTCCTACGCCTTTCCCAAAGCCATCACAGTCTTCTTCAAAGACATCCAGATCATCTTCAATGCCTCCTACAGTCAGGTGGCGTGGATCTCCTCCATCATGCTTGCAGTCATGTATGCAGCAGGTGAGTAGTTCCCTAAGTCAAAGCAAAAAAAAAACAGATTAGCAACTTTTTTCTGCACAGCTCATTTAAAACTGTCATTTCATTTCTTTCATCTTTAAATCAGACTGTGAAAGCCACTTTTCTCCTACAGATTTCTTCCATCTTTCTCTGTATGCGTAGGGATTTTATTGTCTTCATTTAATAAACATTCAGACCAGAAAGACAAAGCTGGTTTTATAATATCAGGGATTTAAAGAGATACAGTATTAGGTAAAAGAAAGTTAGTTATTAGCTCATTGGTAAAAACTTAGCACATTTTAACGTTTTTAAATCAGAACTGCCAAAACTAGTTAAGCTAGTACCTGCGCTACTAGTAACTGAGGTACTTGTACCGGCGCTTCTTGTAACGATGCTTCTTGTAACGATGCTACTTGTAACGATGCTACTTGTAACGACGCTACTTGTAACGACGCTACTTGTACCGACGCTACTTGTAATGATGCTACTTGTAACGACGCTACTTGTAACAACGCTACTTGTAACGATGCTACTTGTAACGGCGCTACTTGTAACGATGCTACTCGTAACAACGCTACTTGTAACAACGCTACTTGTAATGATGCTACTTGTAACGATGCTACTTGTAACAACGCTACTTGTAACGATGCTACTTGTAACAACGCTACTTGTAACGATGCTACTTGTAACGACGCTACTTGTAACTACGCTACTTGTAATGACGCTACTTGTAATGATGCTACTTGTAACGACGCTACTTGTAACAACGCTACTTGTAATGACGCTACTTGTAATGATGCTACTTGTAACGACGCTACTTGATTCTTTACCCATTATGGTTTATTTTTACACAATGTAAGGTTTATTTTTACTTATCATCTCAGTTTTGTTAACATGAACTTTTTCAAGAATTAAAACACAACAATTTGTCTGTATAAGTCTGAATAAAGATGTATTTTAAAGGAAAGTCGTGACTACAACTCTAGTTACGACCATGACTTGTTAGAACCAGTAACTTCCAGACCTGCAAGGCTCTTCCTAAGTCTTCCTGGAACTGCTGGTTTTTGCACTTTTTATTATAGATCCCTGCTAAACAGATTGATTCAATTCTGCTGCTAATAAAAACAGAATAAAACAGAATTTATAAAATGAAATAGAAAGAAATAGATTAAAATAGAATATATCAATAAGAATAGAACAGAATAGAACAAAATACAATAGAACAGAACATATTTAAAAAGAACAGATAATGATAGAATACAATGAAAATGAAAAGAACCGAATTCTATTTAAATTAATTGAATTTTGGGGGAAAAAACAGCATGAAAAAACAACAACAAACTATAAGAAAGAAGAAAAACTGTGCAAATACCAGATATAGAAAACTGAGTAAGTTTAGAGCTTTGAAGTTTATAAAGTCAGATGTTATGAAAGGAAAGATCTGCGATAACGCTACTTAGCGCACCTTGGAAGCAGCCAATCAGTATCGGAAGTCTTTGACCGATCAGAACCGCTCCTTACACCGACCCGGACGCCAGCATATTGCCCCGGTAGTCAGAGCTGCAGCCCTGCCACGGCAGCCATCTGTCCACGCCGTAATCCTCCAATCAGAGGCCGCTCTGCCGGCGCCATCTGTGCCGGTCAGAAACAGGCCTGATGATGCTGCACGGATGGACAGACTAGAACAAAGCAACATTTAGTGAATCTTGATTTGGACGTTATTGAAGGAAGTTTGTGGAGAATTCCTGAGTGGATCAAACAGGACCTGATTGTTCATCAGTGGGGGGGGGGGGGGATCATTAGTTTAAAGCCGGCAGTGCCTGCAGCTTTTAAAAGGTGCTCAAATGTTAAGAAGTTTCACTGGTTATTGCTCATTATTGGCCTGCCTCTAACAGATTGGAGGGTGGGGGGGGGGATAATAAGTGGTTAGATCCCAACTCTCACAGATCTCTTTTTTTTTTATCTCTCCAAAGACTGAATGTCATTATCATGTGTTGACTCCATCAATATGTGCAGGTACTCAGTGAGCGGCTCTTGTTACTCACTCATTCATATTGATTGCGCTCATCAGCTATTCATTAAACACCTGCTCTCTTGTCCTGCCTATTACACCCATGATTCCATCACTCTTTGAATGTTTAACACCTTTCTAATTCCCTGCAGCTGCTTCTGTGTGCTGTTTACACAGCTCCATCATTACTGGGAGGCTAGCTGTTAATGAGCCAACAGCAGCAGACACCCACCACTAATAACGCCCTCGCTCCAAATGGCTGCAAAGACCTTTTCTCTTATCACCGCCACCTGCCGCTAACCTTGATATCTGTCTGATGAAATCGATTTTCATAATTCTTCATTTGCTTCCATTAAATATGGTAAATATGAGGTTTAAAGAATTTGTTTTCTTTTTCAAAAGAAAAAGGGTGAAGGCATCGTTGTCGTTTTTGGAATGTTGTATATATGTATGGAGTGAATTTTGTTCCATTATTGTTGCATAAAACACGTTTCTGTAAACGAAAGTTTGAAAAAGAAAGTACAATCCAGAAATGAAAATCAAAACTTCTTGATCAAAAAAAGGTTGTTAACTTTGCAGTTTTTTCTGGCATAAATTTTTTCAAGTTCTTTTATCTAAAAATGATAGCAGAGTTTGCTAATGATTTGGCTTGAAGTGAAAAGAATGTTATCTGTGAAACGCAATAAGAAGGGAACACAATTTGTAAAAACTCAATCAGAAAAAGAGAAATAAAAAAATATAAAATCTATAGTAACATTTCAATAATATGAAATGTGGAAAAATGTGGAAAAATAAAATATAAAAAGGAAAAGATAAAAAAAAAAAACAAAATCTGATCAAAAAGCAGAGTCACTCTTTGAAACTTTTTTGATTAATATGTTTTTTCAAAGTTTCATTTCTGGATTGGATTTTTTTTAGATTTCCATTAACAAAATGTGTTGCAACAATAAGGGAATAAAATTCACTCCATAAAAAAGTAGAGGTTTTCTTATCAGACAGTTTGAAACAGGGATCCTAACTTCTGCTCTGTGGATCCACTTCTTAAAATCTAGAAATGACTCCTTTTATTTAGTGTTTCACCACAGCCATGTGGTACGGCCTTGATAAGATGTGCAAACCTGATTATAATCTGATCTCTCAGTAATGCATGCAGAGTAACAGCCTTATCCCTTTCCAACTGACTAATGCAAATGACGAGGCACATAAAGGGACATCCTACAGAGCGGTCCAGTGAACCAGGTGTGGTTACACTGACCCCAGAGGATAAACCTTTAGACGAGGAAAGACTGTGTCTAAATAATGAGCCTTTGTTTTAATTTTTAATCCTAAAACCTCTAAAATAAAACATCAAAAACCAATACAGAACAGAACAAAATCTGTTTTTTAATTTTTATTTTTATTAGGTTTAGCATCCATTGTTAGGAACGGCTCATTAGTTCCTTGTGACACAAATAGAAAATCAACCGATCACATGGCAGCAGCTTAATACATTTAGGTTGTTTCTCAATTGTGAAGAACCAAGTATGGACTCGTGTTCTCGCCAAGTACGTTCTTCACAAGAACACAGAAAGTATGGACTGGGGGAGAACGGGAGAACGCAGGACAGATCTGGGTCAATTAAAACAGAAGCTTCTCGTGATGTCACCGCATTAAAAGCTCCTATTATTACTAGTTTCTAGATAATAATACGTTTTTGTTTTTATTTATTTGGGGAATAATGATTAACACAGTCAGATAAATACAAATAAAATGGACCTTTTGGCAAAGCTAATGAAAAAAAAAAAAAAAAACGCCATCAGAGCCACCGGTGCTTCACACACAGCTATGCCGAGCGAGGGCTGCTGCAGGCGGGCTAACGTTAGCTATGGCTGCGGGTAGCATTGGAGCTCCGCTGGTCGCCACGGTTCTCTCAACATCGGAACTTTTAAAGAAATCACGTACTATAATCTAAGTAAAAGGGCCACATAGTGAAGCTTAGAAGTATAATATTCTCGCCTCAAATGATCTTAAAACATACTTTTATGGAACCACGGCAGCAAAAAAGTTCACTTCTAGCTGCTGCCGCAGTGCATGCTGAGAGAGCTGCTATTCTATTTCATTATTTCATGAGTTTTTATGTATGAGATATCTGGTAAAACAAACAAATGTGACCGGCTTGTGATCAACCGTTTACTACATTAGGTGAGCTAACACCATTAGCAGAAGCTATCGTGAAAACAAAATCAAACCTGCAGATAATGAACGACTGTTTAAAGTGACAGTAAAGCATCTTTCAGTCGTCATAACACATCGTTCTAATATATCCGAGAAAATGATTTGATCCTGATGCTAACAGCCTCAGTCAGAAGCTCTTTGTAGCTGGTTCACTGGACCGCTTTGTTGCTAACCTGTGGGTTAGCATCTCACAGCAACAGACGCACAAACACTGGTTTCTTCATCCAACTCTTTCCTCTTCCTCAATCCTCCTCATCTTTATTACATCTTCATTCTACTTCTATTTATTTCTACATTCTCATCAGTTTCAACACGCTCTCGTTTAAAACGCAAAGGTTTATCATTACTCGCTGCCATTTTAGCTGCATGAAGCTAACGCTACCTGGCCTAGATTATGTTATTTACCCAGAATAAATTGTTAACAGCATGGTGAGGTACTCGCAATAATACCTTTTTTTCAATTTATTAAACTACACTAAGTATTTTATTATATTGTATAATAAGGAGTAAATGAATAACAAACAAATAAAGTCTATTGGTACGACTAATCCTGGATGCCTTTAAGGCGTTCTCCAAGGTTGAGATCAGGGCTCTTCAGGCCAGTCAAGCTTCTCCAAACCAGACTTTATACACATGCAGCCATGGAAGAGTTTGGAACATCCTAGTTTGATGATTTGGTGATCAATGGTCGACATCAGGACCTACGGCCAGAGGTTTCATTCCCTTTTAAAAAGGAGCTGCCCTCAGTCTCTGCTGTGTTGTGTCCACCTTTTAATGGAGTCTACCTCTCCATGCACAAAGCTCCTGGTCTCCCAGCCAGAAACAGCATAATGAGCCTGGTCCTCATCATGGCCAATTTCAGGTCTCACTGTGCAGACAAACCCTGGAGAATACTGATCGCTGCTGGGGATGGTAATAAGGCTAGCTTTCCTCAAGGTCGGGAGAGAATTCAGAAAGAGCAAGCTAAGTGATAACTCCACATCATCTGTGGTTTTTAAAATGCATCGTCTGGATGGTAATAAGAACATTAGATTTAAAAAAGAGCAAATAAAAAAAGAACCTTTTTTACTCCCTGTTAAATTCACTTACAGTGTGTTAGCTGTTATTTGTACAAAAAAAGGAATTTATCAATAATTTGACGGACACTGATTGGAAAAAAACTAAGATGTTAAATTCATTTGACATATTTTAGAGAAACAGGTTTGACTCAATGCATATGGGCCTATTTTGTGGGGATAAAATCCAGCATTATAAACTGAAAGGAAATGATTTGATTTTTTTTAGAACATTTCCCACATAATAATCTAAGAACTCCTTAATTGAGGTCAGCAAGACTTTTATCATGATCACCATCATTTATTATCTTTCTAATTTGAAACTCATTTTAAAAAAAGATTCTCCAGAACTTTTTCTATATTATAATCACCATAGGGATGTCCCGATCCGCTATTAATATCTGATATCAATCCGATATTAGCAGAAAAACCCTAACATCGGATTTTATCAGCCAGCATCTAAAATCTCCGATATTTTCATCCTGATAGAAGCACTCTGCTTCTTCCATCTGTTTTGTTGTTGAGTTTCATTCCCCGTTTTATTAATTTTACTTGACAAGCCTTTTCTAAGTTCGTACAGCATAAAATAATTAATAGAAGCCTGTATGATTCATAATATCATATCAGTATCAATATCAGTATCAGCCAATTCTCAAAACTGCTATAAGGGTGTCGCATTGGAAATTAAAAAGTAGTATCAGGACACCCTTAAAACAAAACAAAACTGATCACTTTATTTTGGTTACATTATGTTTTACAGGAGTAAGACGTTGACTTTCTGACTCCAGCCCTTTAGGGGGCGCTAATACGCTAAAAGTTTGGAGAGCAGAGAAAATTGCAGCTAGCATGCCGATCCATGCATGGGAGTGAGAGAACTTTGTATGCAACAATAACAGTAGACTTGTTTCCATCAACGTTTTTATGTTGTTTTTATTCACATTTTGAAACACGGCATTAGAAGAAAAAAACAAACAACAACATTCTTATCAACTAACTGCATTTCAGAAAAAGTTTGTTTTTATGTTCGCCTAAGGTGTTTGTTGTCTTTTTTGAAATAAAAAAGAAAATCTGCAAAAGAGGAGGGGAAACACATTTGTAGCAAATATTGACCTCATGTGACTGATTAGCTGTTTCTGCTGCCGAAGCTCCATTAGAATCGCACTTTTCTCTTGTCATAAAATTGAT
The DNA here is from genome assembly GCA_034780135.1 of Jordanella pulchra. Taxonomy (NCBI): domain Eukaryota; kingdom Metazoa; phylum Chordata; class Actinopteri; order Cyprinodontiformes; family Cyprinodontidae; genus Jordanella; species Jordanella pulchra. The sequence continues at coordinate 66,481 of JAUZNJ010000035.1, forward strand.
ACATAACATTTGGATGGAAACAGCCAGTAAAGTCCTGCAAAAACACACCCTGGACAACCAAGCTTTTAAGGTCATGAAAGAAACGAAACCCTGGAGTGAAACATCTACATCTTTGCGGTTAGTGCAAAGAAAAATCAATTTTGACTAAAGTAAAATTACATTTTGAGCTTTAGGAGCTCTAGTCTCCACCAACTTTTAATTCTAGAAACTGTAGTTTTCTCAAAATTACTCTTTCCAGAGCAGCTCAAGCTCTCGTTTCTGAACAATAATCTTTATGGCCTGCCACAGAATTCCAATTGGCTTTAGGTTTGGACTTTGACTAGGCCATTGTAACACATGATTCACCTCTGAACAACACTAGTAAATCCCAACCTAGGGGAAAAAAAGCTCAGAGGCTGCCAACATGTCCTAATACCAAAACAACCAAAGGAGACGCCATGTCTTGTCTGGTTTGGATTCTTCATGCTCTACCAATCTGAAGCTCTGTGTTCTTCACAGCTTTAGATATTGTTGTATTAACCAACCCTGCTTTAAACTTCTCCACACCCTTCTGTCTGACCTGCCAGCTGATGTTACAAAGCTTAGGGGCTCTAAAAGCTTCTACAGGCTGTGTTTTTTCATCTGTGCTTCAGAAAAATAAATCAATCAATCAATCTTTCTCTGGCTTCTGTTACAGTTTTTAAAGTAGGGGCGCTCATCTCTGACGGCTTGATGCTCTCGTTGGGCTGTTTTTGGGTTCTGCATTGTTTGTCAATGTTTACAGGCCAGCCACACATGGCCGCTCACGCCTGACAGATTTACAGGACGATGGTGCGGACGGGTCGTCGGTAGCAGATGTTGGAACACTGCAATGAAACGGCTGTAAATTTGTAAAATTGTGTAATTAAACAAAACAGAACAGGTAATAACTAGACGATTCCGGTTAGAGATTTAGTCACCATATAATGCGTTACATTCATTGCCTTCTTTCAGTCACAGTGAAAGTGCAGCCGGTTGCTTTCAGAGGCTGATCTGTATGGATCAACCTCTTATTGCGTGATGTAATCTGAATCCAGTTGTTCTGTGAAGGCCTCAGAGGTTGGTTAAGATAAGACAAGACCTTCCTTTATTGTCCCGCAGTGGGGAGGATATTAGTCATCAAAGAGTATTATAAAGACCAAGGAACCCAGCAGGCAGGATGTGAGGAGATCTGGGTGTCAAAATACCTAAAGCAGAGTTAGATCATAAAACAATATACCAAGGACTGTACAAAGAGCAAAGTCTATTGGCAGGAAATGACATAAGGCGAACCAGAGCGAGGCAGCTAGACCTAGACCAGAGAGAGAGAGAGGATAGAGAAAGGTCTGAGGAACATGTCCACAGGATTGATATGTTGTCGCCTCTACAGCCTTCCAGCATAAACAGTTATGAAAAAAACTCATTAATGCATTAGAATGGCCTAGTCAAAGTCTGGAGGCAAATCAAATTGAAAATCTGTAGCACAACTTAAAATGTATAATCACAGATGCTTGAGCCTCTTTTATTAAAGACAATAAATGTGGTAGAAACATTACATTAAACCACCAGGCTGTAGGCGATTATTAACTGTTAAATTCAACTTTGTCATTCTCAACATTTCTAACCTTAATTTAGCACTTTGAGTTACCTGTGTAAAGCGCACTATAAATAATACTTATCAGGGTTTCATGACACTAAAGTATAATAATTGAAATGGTATTAAAATGTAGCATACGTTAATCTAGCTTAATAAATGAATGCATACATTATTTTACCCGAATCCTGTGAACATCTAATGTTACCAAACAAACAGTAATCAGAGGCAGAAGCATTACGAGATGAAAAGGTGAACAGGTGAACTGTTTCAGTGCAAATGTTTCAGAGAAAAAAAGACTGGAATTAAAACTATATTTCCATTATATTCTTATCCTGCTTTGTAATCCAGGGTGGAATCGTCTGCAGCTTTGCTCATGCTGTAGATTAGCTGTAGGAAAACAGCTGGTCTACTATGACTCCATGTTTGGCCTTCAGGACGAGGCAGGGCTTAGGGAAGTAGGCAGAAACTCACCGCAGCTTTAGCTGATGTAGCTAAACACGAGAACGATTGTTGCTTTCACGTCAAGTTGTTAAAGTCGCCAAAACTTCAGAGATCCTTTCCAGTGCTAGCGCTAGCGCTGCACTTTAGCCACTAGTTAGCTTCATATGCTACCAGCACACAGCAAGACAAGACGGGAAACGGGATTGGTTGTTGTTTAGAAAATAAAGAACATTTGAGCATTTAATGATATTTAAATTAGCTTTGAACTATAATTATGATGAGAACAAGTGCGAGTTGAATACAGTATGCTACATAACATGCTTTACATAGTTTTAACGTATTTTTGAATTCATTATGAAAATGTGGAAGCTTTTATTTTGCTGTGGAAGTGTGACCTGTTACATGTAGTGGGAACCTACTTGTTCTTGTCATAATTTTTTTAAATAACTCGTGTCATTTTTACCTTCATCTCCATGGCTTAGAGTCTCTTCTTTCTTTTACAGCCAGTTTATACAGTATATACATATAAATATACATATAGATATAAAAATATTTGTATATCTGGAGCGTGTAACAAAAGTAATTTCCCTCTGGGATTATTAAACTATTTCTGAGCAACACGCCGGCCTTCTGGGTCTATAATCAGTTTATTATTTTCCCACAGTTTGTTGCTACTTATTTGGATCTTTAAAGATCAGGCTTTAAGTGTGGCCGAATACACATGTAACATTTCACATTTATAGGAAATATTTAGAAACACATGAGTCATTTTCCTTCTTTTATTAATAAGGGTTGTGATTTTAAATTCAGTACATGTAAAATTTTTGTGATAATGTCAGAAAATGTGAAAATGTACGGGGGTAATTTAGTTATTACATTGTGGCTGTAAGCAAAGATTGTGTAAATGGGGATTTGAAAGTAGTGTTTTGTGAGAGTTTTTTTTTATTTCATTATAAATTAGAAAATAAAGATTTTTACTTTTCTTCAAAAGAATTGTTTCACAGATTTTCTATTTTCTAATTTTTTCTTTAAAATTTCAGTTTTTCAGATTGAGTGGAACAAATTCCCTTATTTTTAAACTGTGTTTTACGGATCACATTCTTTTTACTTCAAGCCCAATAAAACCATTCACCCAATAAAAATATTGTCTCTTGCATGGAAATCTTTCTTAGATCCTTACACCAGAGTAAAACCCGCCTCTAGAAGTAAAAAATAAACACAAAATCTGTTTTAAAAAAAGAAAAAAAAAAGAGAAAAAGTAGTTTTAGCATTTTCTTTTAAAGAAAAAAATATGACAAATAAGTTTTAACAATCAAAAAAGCTAAATCACAGCCAAAATACCATTTACTTTTAGAAAAAAAAATCCTGTTTTCAAATACAACATAATGGACAAAATTCACACCAAAAAATATCCCAGGGGTTTGAATTAGAGACACCATGACAAACTGTTTTTGTTCATGCAAATTCTGTGAAATTCCCATCTTCCTGTACCTTATTGAATACCTACACCATCATTTAGCTTAAAAAGATATAAAATATACAAGAAAGTGAGTTTCTGGTGAGTGAGTTTCTCTTCGATTCTCTACACTTGAAATATACAACTGTCATGTGTTTCCTTTTGTTCGCTGCAGGTCCCATCAGCAGCATACTGGTCAACACGCATGGCTGCAGACCCATCGTGATGATGGGGGGCTGCCTCTGCGCCATCGGCATGATCTCAGCCTCCTTCTGCACCAACGTGCTGCAGCTTTACTTCTGCATCGGAGTCATCGGAGGTAAGCTTATCCACCCAAGGATTAGCTCATGATCACTTTACGATAAGCTGGAAGACGACACGACAATTGCATTTAAAAAAAACATTACAATACCAAAATTCAATCTGAAAAAGAAAAAAATTTAAATATCTAAAATCAGGAAAACGATAAAATCTGAACATTTTAAGAAATTAACTGTTGAATATAAAATCTATTTTTTATTTGAAAAAGTAGAAAAATAACCTAAAACCTTTTTTCTATCAATTGTTTTTTGTTTGCAAGAATAACAAAAATTCGGACCAATAAATAGAAGCAAACATGTTTTATTCTTTGGTTCAATGCTAACAGTTATGTCCGTCCTCGCAGGACTCGGACTGGCCTTCAACCTGCAGCCAGCTCTGACGATGATAGGCAAGTATTTCTTCAAGAAGCGCCCCATTGCTAACGGGTTAGCGATGGCAGGCAGCCCCGTCTTCCTCAGCTCGCTGGCGCCCCTCAATCAGTACCTCTTTAACCAGTTCGGATGGAGAGGCAGCTTCCTGATCCTGGGTGGGCTGCTGCTGAACTGCTGCGTGGCCGGCTCGCTCATGCGGCCGCTCGGATCTCCACCGAGCAAAGCCAAGAAAGACGAGGCGGCGGCCGCCGTCCTCACTACGACAGAGAAGCGCAGCCTGTGGCAGATCGTCAACAAGTACCTGGACCTGACGCTGTTTAAACATCGAGGGTTCCTCATTTACCTGTCAGGCAATGTCATCATGTTCCTGGGCTTCTTTGCGCCCATAGTCTTCCTGGCCGCCTACGCCAAAGACATGGGCGTGGATGAATACTCTGCGGCCTTCCTGCTCTCCATCCTGGCTTTTGTGGACATGTTTGCCAGACCCTCCATGGGACTTCTGGCTAACTCTCGCTGGGTCCGTCCAAAGATCCAGTACTTCTTCAGCTTTGCCGTCCTCTACAACGGAGTGTGTCACATCCTTTGTCCGTTGGTGGAGAGCTACACCGGTTTGGTCGTGTATTCGATATTCTTCGGCTTTGCTTTTGGCATGGTGAGCTCAGTGCTCTTCGAGACTTTGATGGACCTGGTCGGAGCTCAAAGGTTCTCCAGTGCTGTTGGACTCACCACCATCGTAGAGTGCTGCCCCGTCCTCATCGGTCCACCTTTAGCAGGTAGACTTCCTGCCTCTGAACACTTTTTCTTTCTTCTCTTGTTTCTTGCAGCATCCATATTTAATCCCCTGCCTGCTGCTCTCTCTTTCAGGGAAACTGGTTGATATCACCGGAAATTACAAGTCCATGTATTTCTGCTGCGGCGGAGTCGTCATCATGGCCAGCATTTGGCTTTTCATTGGGAACTTCATCAACTACAGGCTGCTGGACCGCGAGAAGAAGCAGGCGGAGATGTACAAACAGGCCGAGACCGAAGATCCCGACCGAGTTCGGGACGAGAAGGAGGCCGAAGCTCAGGCCTCCCAGGATCTGGTTGACGAAACCCAAAATGAGGAGGAGCCAATGCAGAGAGAGACCAACATTTAAAACGTCCCGCGCCGCCAGCAGCTCAGATTTCATCCGCTAGTAGCATCAAACCGGACTCCGAGCCTCTCACTGATCCAGGGGCTCCTCCGTTCTTCTCTGAAAATAACTGCAAAACCAATTGCTGTGATGTAGCGAAGGTGAGGTAGAGCGTCTGTAAAGGTGCATTAGCTGTGACCGCAGATGATACGCTAACAAAGAACGGTACACATGACAAGCACCACTAGGGGTCACTGCTGCTGCTGCTTTAATTTAACTAAAAAAGTCAACGTCTGCTTGACTTTTCTTTCTTTTCTACTATCATCAACAAAGTAAACAGAAAATGGCCCCAGTGTGCAGAATTACTTGAAATATTATTAATATTTAATGAAAATTAGCATAAATTTAAAGACAACAGACCAGGAAAATGTGTTTTAAGACAGTTTAGAGATCATCTCTAAGTTTGCACTCCAACTCAAATTCAACTTGTACAGATTTAATTTTAATGAAAGCCCCCAAAATCCAAAGCTACATATTTTAATCCATCATGTAAGTTTTACCTGGTTTTTAATATGAGGGAAAAATACTGTGTTAAACTTTTCAGAAGGTTTAACCCTTAAAATGTGATTAAGTAAAACCACTTTAGTCTCTGCAGGTTTATTGAATTGAAGGACCTCTGATGCAATGATTATTTCTGATGTCTGTGTTTTCTTTAATTATTATGGACTAAATTCTGCTCCATTATTGATGGAAGATACAGACATGATTTGAAAATAGGAAGTTGAAAAAAAAACTGTTTTGTAAATTTGACTGAAAAAAAATAAAACAATCCAGGATTGAAGATTTGGAAAAATTATTTATTAAAAAAAAGTTTTGAAACTAACTTTGCTGTTTTCTCAGATTTTTTACAATCCAAATTATTTTGATAATTTTTTTATTATATTTGATCAAATAGGTTTTTTTTTACAGATTTTATATTTGCATTTTCTTCTTTCTGTTTTTCAAGATTTATCTTTCAGTTTCAGATTATTATAAACCAATAGAGAAGCAAAGACTCATTTCTCTTGGTCTACATGGAAGGAGCAACAACATTTTTATTAGTTAACAGTTTGTATTAAGATTGAAACAAAGGGAATAGGATTTCTGTAAAATGCAATTAGAAAAGAGAAAACGTAATTCATGAAACTCATTCTAAAAATATAAAATCTGTAAAAAAAAAAAAAAATAGAAAAACAAAAATGGAAAAATATTAATGAAAAAAAATCTTAGAAAACAGCAAAGTAAAAAAATGTTTTATCCAAATTTTAAATCTGTAGCATTTTTCTTCAAATTTCCATTTACATGTTCTTTGCTTGCAAGAATAATGGAACAAAATTGACCCCATAAACTAAACATTTAGCTCAGAATAACATCAGTTGATCAAACTGGAGACACAGACCTGCTACAGAACAATGAATGTTTAAATACACAGGGAATCCATTCACTGCAGTTTCTGGATCAGTAGAATGTAAACGTCACACAGGACCTACGAGTAAGATTGGATATGGGAAATTTCAATAAACATTCATCAAAAAAACACAAATAAGGGTTACTATGGTAACAACACAGAGACTTAAAGAACAATATTTTATCTCTTTGCTTTTCTTCTGGCAGCTAAAGCAGACATTTTCTTTTCTACAGCATCAACTTTAAACGAGCCAAAAGAAAACAACCAAACCATTAAGGAGAAAAAAGGCTAGTTGGTATCAGAGCTAAAATTAGCTACAGTAGCACTTTCCTTGGTTGTATTCTGATGTTGTAAATGTCGACAGTATCGCCACCTACTGGCCTGGCATGAATATTTCAGAATTTTGTTCTAACCGCTTGTTCTGATATATTTATTTATTTATTATCAAACAATAGAAAGTAATTTTGAAAGGTTTAGAAAACTTGCACTTCTAAATATTCAATTTTAGACCTGGGATGATTAAAAATAGCTCCTCACTTATTAGGGTGAAGTTTTATTGAAAGAGTTAGGAAGCTACTTTTATCACTTCTATAAATACAGAACAGCTGTGGTCACAGCTGGTGACGCCGGTATCCATATGTCATGCTTGCCCACCGGAGCACAGTTAGGCTGTGTTGTAAAACGCTGTGCAAACTTTCGATCAAGTCATAGCAGTAAATGCTGCATTCAAATGTCTTGGGTACAATAGCTCCACACTCATATCAAGTATGCTGCACTGAATGTCAAATCGCCACGCTTCTACCCCTGACATTGTTTAAGAATTGCTTCAATTCACTGGATTTAATTACGGTTGAATGTAATTTCCTCTGTGGGCCTTAATAAGGTATTAATGACCAAAACCCATCTGCATAAATGGGGCCGTCTACCGACGAAGGGCCCATGAGCAATACACTCTCTCACATATTAATGCAAATATACAGGGAAATGTGTTTCCAGTGGCAGTCCGATGCATTGCCTTAAATCTAAATGCAGTGTAATGATTGCAGGGTATATAGTTGTACAGTTAATTTAATAGAACTCTGTTAAAAAAAAACAGATCAACTTTGTGTTAAATGTGAAGCACTTTTTTTCTGCTGTGATTAAGTAAAAATTTGACGACATATTCTCTTCCATTTGTCTCCTAAAGGCGAAAGCTTTACATCCGTGGCCGTGTTCTTTGTCGCGTTGTTTCCATGGTTTAACTGACTAAACACATCCGGTCCAGGTTGGTAAATATGCGAAGGGTTCTTCTTCTAGCTTGAAAACTCGTCCATCCACATGTACTGGATGAGGTGCGCTCAGATATACAGCATGTTTCACTTTGCTTTTCAAGGATCGACCCTTTATGATGGTGGCGATATGGCTCACTGCCTAGGGCGCTCCACCGTCAGGGGGCGGCCCAGTTTGTAGGGTGAAGAAAAAACACTGTAAGTTGTGGCAATGCATTTTGTGTTGCTTAGAGGCCACACACACACACACACACACACACACACACACACACACACACACACACACACACACACCTTTCAGCTGTATTGAGCACATCAAGATCCACCACAGGAGATAAATTACTGTTCATCAGGGCTGTTTTGGTGTTTTTAAGAAAGCTGAACAGCCTTTGATCCTCTATAGCCAACAGATTAAAATACTAATTTTAATAAAACAATAACCGTTTAGAAACTTGACGTAACGTTGAAACCATTTAGTTCTCCGTCATTCGATTATCTTTGGATTATGATCCGAAAATCAAAGTCGGATTTACGTTAAATCCTTTCTCAATTAAACATTAGCACTTAACGTTGAGCAGACACTGGATATTGGTTACTAGGCAACACAACTTGAAACGAACTAAAAACGTCAGATTGATGTTAGCTTCAACGTCGGCTTTTGGTTTTCCAACATTGACACAATATTGAAGCCCAGATCCAACCAAGAACCAACACTGATACAACGTCGCGTAAAACCATCTTAGATTTAGAGAAGACTTCAAGATATACCGAGAAAACAAACCCAAGCGTGTTACTTTACTCTCTATATTAGGGGTCTAGGAGAAAAATCGTTTCAAATATCACGATATTTCATGAGATGATATTGTATCAAAATACCAATATTGCAACGTTTCATTTGGCGATATTAGTAAAAAAATACGGCTGAATGGATCTTAACTCTCAAAAATATTTGATATGTACCCATTTTATTTTTATATCACTCTTATAATAAAAATCGCAATATATTGTGTCGAGACACACGTGTCGTTATAAAGATCGTATTGTAAGTTCTTGCAAATTCACATCCTGGACTAAAAAGCTAATTCTGTCAAAAAACTTTCATTAAATGACATTATTATCAATTAAAAATGCCAATATTGTGATATTTCAGTAAAGGATTTAGGTATTTATTTACCAATTAGATCTTAAATATATAAAAAAAACAATTATTGGAAAACATCCATTTCATTGTCAAATATTTATATAACATTTAAACCTCCAGCCGCCAGGTGACAGAGCTATAATTATTTGAAAATCAGAGTATATGGTTTTATGTATCAGGATGTATGGGGATAATTCGTATTGGAATATATGTATCGTGATATTTATCGTATCGGGGAATTCTTTCCAATTCACACCCCTACAATGTTTGGAAAACATGTTTTATACATTTCCGATGGTTGATCCAGTTGGTGCTCTATTTATGCAACAACCACCAAAGATGTCACATCCTGAATAATAAACCAAAAGCATTTGAATCTGAAACTGAACCCTGATGGTTGAAAGCAAGCATGAACAAAGGGGGTAAAAAAGCCTTTTGTTCATGCTTTCCATTAGCTTTCAGCAGCAACATGTGCACTGGCGGCCATGAAAGTATATGTCCATCTGTGTTACAAACGTTGATCTTCGTTCTGTCATTGTCTAAATGTTTTAGATAAGAGCCAGATTGATCTGAGCCCACCTGATCAGACTAACCAGCTGCTGCTGTAAAAGACGGAGATGCTGATGATTTAAGATCAACCGCTGCCGTTTTTAATGTTTCAGACTCTTTATTGCCTTTTTAAAAAGACGATGACTTGGTTTTACTTTGAGAATAATATAAACTAGAGCTATTGATTGGTAGTTTATATAATATTTTAATTTTTGTTGATTTTTATTATCATATGGAATGAAAACTCCCAAATTTCATAACTTAGAAGATCTGAACATCACTGAAGGTCACTGCAACCATATTAATGTAAAGTTAAGTGGAAGGAAAAAGTGTTAAAAGATTAAGAGGGAGATGAGACCAAAAAATGTAAAAATGCAGATGAGCTAAAAGGTGCTTATGAAGGTTTTCTGGGTCTCCTTAAGACCTCAGGAACGCCATCAGTTATTCACATCAATCCTTCCAATCTTTCTTCCTTCCACTCAACTTTCTGAGTTTCCACACAGACGGCATTCAACATGTGGAAGAATCCATTCCTGCCAGCAGTACCACCCAGATTGTTTAGGCTGTTATATATAAAACCCTAATTTATTTTTGTAATATTCTGAGGAAGTAAATTTGGGGTTTTTATTACCTGTTGGCTTCAGCATTTTAAGTGAACAGAAATAAGTGCTCATGTGTCAATGTGTGAAATGAATCTATAGAATATGTTATTTTTATTCTCTTGAAAGAAAAAATCACTGATATGAATATTTCATTGACTTTTTAACTAATTGAAAATACTACCTTAATTTTCTGTGCTGACTGCTTAGCATGAGAAACACTGCCCCCTGCTGGTTTCAGACCACACAAGCCTGATTTTAAATCCATTTGCCCAGAATTTAATTCCATCACTAAATTCCAGGGCCTAATTGTAAATATAGAAGATTTTGTCTTTGAAAAAATGTTTTTAATTTTGTCCTGTTAATTTTGCACGCAAAGAGCAAATTTTGTAAATGGAAATTTTTAAACACGTCTGTTATATTTACATCTTAAAATGAAATTTTGATAAGAATTCAATTTGTAAAAATTAACCTTAAAATGAGAAAATTTAAAAGAATGTTTGGGAAAAGAAAGAAAAAAAAAAGACATTCGAAAAATACATTTTGAAATGAAATAAAAAATAAAAGTGAATAAGATATTTAACAAAACAATGTAATCATTTGAAAGAATACAGAGAAAACCGCAGTTACTCTCAGAAAGTTTTTTCAGATTTTCCATTTACAAAATATGTTCCTTGCTTGTAAAAATACTGGAATAAAATTCACTCCATGAAAAAAGAACAAAAGGAGAATATCAACAGTCGATCATTCAGGTGTTTATTATCAGCAGGAAGTAAACAATAGAGCCTTTTATGGTCATGATGAGAAAACTTCCTTAAAACCATGCTCATTATGAAACACGGAAACACAACTGATGCCGTATTTCATGAAATTGTTTGATATTCTTCTTAAAGGACTTTTTTATTCAAAGGACATTTAATGTTATATGTGAACTCCCTTTTAAAAAAGGGATTAAATCAGATTAAATTATTATATGAGCACCAATAGCCTTATAGAATAAAAGAGATTTTATTTATATATTTAAAAAGAAAATATATATTTAAAGATTTCCTTAAATTTGGTTTTCATTATGTTAAAATAGATTTTGAATTCCACCCTTTTTTTGAATTATTTTTATAAACACAAATAACTTAAAATAAATAAAATACCTTCTTTAGTGTCATACGAAGGTTTATTAAAACTGCCATTGTGTTTTGTTTTGGTTACGGATCTGTGTGACTAATTTAATTGAAATGAATTCAGAATGTAAAGAGGCAGAAATAATCGAGCTGTCCAGTAATCGTGATTTAATACCAGACAAGGATGACCTGAATTAATATAAAATACAACTCTTAAGATATTGATTTACTTTGATAATGAGAAAAAAATGTATATTTTGACTATTTTCATGAAGCCAGTTGTTTCCAGGTGTTTCTGCTGCTGAGAATTATAAGAATCCAGACTCAGTAAAGAGGATTAAAGCACCAACAGGCTGTTGAAGTTCATGCCACAGCATCTTAATCGGTTTGAAGTCCAAACTTTGATTAAGCCACTCCTACTTTGCTTTGATCTTTTTGCTCTGTGGTTCTGGCCTTGAAACTTTCCCATACAGCCCATTTTTTCCAGTCCCTGTTTCTCATTGCTTTATCATAAATAACCTACCCTTAAC